>JAQFVV010012427.1:2747467-2977467 GCA_028023455.1 Epiperipatus broadwayi
CTGCACAGATTCCACGGTGTAATGATCCGGAGAATGCGACTTAACGTAAACTGCACTACGGGGTGCCATCTAGGCATTTGAACCTAGAAAAATTTATAAAGATGCCGTCCTTTTTCCGTGATGTTCCCTGCGGCGTCCGCGGCTTAGTCCGACCGACTGATAGGTGTTTGTCCGGACAATGAAAATATGAAGTATGGCTTCCATGAAAAGTTCTCCAGACACGGCTGAGTTCATATGGTTATTGATTGGATGTTAAGGCATTTTGGATGGTATTTAGGAACCTCAGCGATAGGCAAAGCTATGATTTGCCTAGCCAAGCATATCCATTTTCCTCAAAATACGGTTGGTTTTAACTGGAGCAGGTTCTAACTTCTCCATTGTTTGAAAATGACAGCTATATCACTTTTTAAAGCACAAGCTAAATGTGAAGCAAAATCTGACGATTTCTCCCAAGAGAAATCTGAATGCACTTTCCAGAAAGCTTGGAAATAAAACAGCAAGAAAAATCTTAATAAATCGCCTTCACAAGCAAAATCAGAATCAAATGACTCCTTCAAAAGAAAGTCTGAAAAAAAATTATCTCTTTTGTTCTCCCTACTATTTATACTTTCTCTGACAGCTACCTTTTCCAATAATTTCATGCATCATAGACTACAATTAAACCACAAATCTGACTTCTTTTAAAATAACAAGTTACTAAATTCTCTTTACAGGTTCTCTCACAAACATTTTATAGATTGTCATCAGTTTTTAGATATACAATTTTAACTTAACTTTATATTGAGAATTTTGTATTGAAGGGCCTATGTATCTACCAATCATATAATAATAAGAATTTGAAATAGTGATAAAAATTTTCAAGACAATAACACATGCTTAACATCAGTGTTATTAATACAACAGCAACAAAAAAAAAACCACTCTAGATTTTTTTTTTTTTTTCAAAGCTCCATCTAGTGAAAATTTTATTTCAATCTTTAGGATTTCCATTGATAAAAATATTGAAACAATGCTTACATTAATGTATATTTTGAGAAAACTCAGTTGTTTTTAAAGTTAATTCGACTCTCATCACTAACATAAACAACAACTCTTTTATTTAAATACCATTATTATGAATGATGAATTTATTGTGCTTAAATAAGACATACCTACAACTGAGGTTAGTGACAGTCATACACCAAGGCAGTTAGGTGAAAAAATGAGGGTTGCCTACAATACATGTCATTTGCAGATTGTTTTGATTCCTCCACCAAGTGGCAATATAGAAAATGAAACAATTTTGAAGATCCAACACAGCATCAGTTTACTTAAAACATTGCCATCAATTCTTTCTTTTCTTCTAATCCATAAGCCTCACCATTGTGGACCATGGAAACAGGGTCACAGCTGTGATGCCCCCTGCAGCACCACATCCTTTCAAACCCAACCACCTGACCAAAAAGTTACTCCTGTTCAAATGTTTTCGCCATACAAAAGCTCAAACTCATATACCTGACAACAAAATGATTCGCGTGCACCTTACCTACTCGATACAAAAATTGTTCTCGTATGCTGCAAATTTGTGATCACCTCAGCAGAATCTCACATTCCTGAAACCACACTACACCTGAAAAAAAACAATCACCTTCAAGTAAATGTGCCTACCACTTATTCCTTTAATCAATCTTAACTGCCATACTGCGACCACCAAACAAGTATAAAGGTTTCTTCTAAAAAAAACATCTAGCTTTTGCAAATTGTGTTATAACTCCAATATACCATATTTCCCATTCCTGATGTTTGAAGGGACTTCCCCCTCTACCTGTCTCAACCAATGACACGTTAAGAGCAGCCACCTGGTCCCCGACATCACGCAATTTTTGAAAAAAACAAAGCCTCATCATGATCAGAATCTGCTAAACATTTCGAACACCTAAAGCTCCCCGTGTTATGATGGATTATCACCTTTGGAAATGACAGCGGTGGCACGAAGAATCAGTCTCCCACTGCCAGTTTATTCACACCTAAAACATCCTTCAATGATCCTCTCCAAAAATCCATTATTACGAAGAATGCACCACCAATTAATTATGTTAAGGACAAATCCATTTGGGCGTAAATCAACATCAGCAGATAAAAACAATCCCTGGTCCCAAAACTTCACAAATAAACCCTCACAACACACGTCAATCAGTTGAGATTTTTGATTTAATTAGGGCATTTTTGTAGTTATTGAAATTAAACTATGAAATCAGGCATTTCTGTACACATTCAAATTAATATACAACCCAATTGATGTGTTTTTAAATAAATCTAATACATCATTCTTGAAATCAAACTTTGTGACATTTAATAATAGTTTACCTTAATAAAATCAAGAATTTCTGTTTTTTACATTTACATTAAGAAACCTACCAAGAGTATTCAATAATTTGAACAAATAAGTACTATAGAACAAAAACAATATTAAACAATTTATTTTAACTGAAGATTAAAATATTTGTATTATTTTAATGCCCTCTACTCTCAAAACTATTTTTAAAGCAAGACGTAGTAATTTGAAAAGGTTTGCGTCATTGATATGAAGGATAAAGATTTCTTACTTTGACAAGTAATAATTATGATGATGATATTTCTCACAACTTCATAGTTTTCTCTTCAGAAAAAAAGCATCGGTGGCTTAGAAGTCAGCTCAGTGGCCTTACAAGCAGTTGTCCCGGGTTAGCGGGTTTGCTTCCCGACCAATGATATGATACATGAAAAAATAAATAAAAATAAAATAAATGACAATAAGGAATGTGAGACTGTCCAACAACATTCTATAGAACAGTAAAGAAAACTTTTCTTACCAGAACTTGTTTTATCTAGTTAAAGAGAGCTGAACATGTATTACATATTAACTAGTTAGGTCGGCTAAAAACTAGTTTTCTGAAAGTACGGTTTTAACACTTCTTCGAACTTAAAAAGAATTTCAAAATTCACTTTCCTAAAATTAAATTTTAAATCTAGGAAAGGAAGTCTCTAAAGAAGGAATATTTCTATGCATATGCACCATAGGGAAATTTGTAAAGATACCAGATCACTAATGGCATATATATTGTATATAAGTTATTATTGAACAATGGTAAATACCATTCAATTACTTTTATATTACACTTTATTATAGGCAACGAATTAAATTTATGTTTTATTTACTTAATTTAACAAGCAAAAAAAAAAAGATATCTTTTTTTTTACTAATTTCAAAAGTGTCTTAACAAGATCTTTATTATATTGTTGTAATATATATATCAAACCTATTCAATAATTGCTACAAATTTATTAAGAAACTGCCTTCTGCATAATTTTCATAAAAGAACTTTAGTTTGTAAAATGACTAAATGATTCTTATTATCATTACGCTTGAATTCTCAATTTTTAAAAGTAACTGAACCTCACTTTCTGCACATTAGCCATAAAATTATATTATCGTAATACTTTAAACAGACGCTCTAAGTTCAAAGGTGAACTAACATTGCGGCCAACTGTCGCTTACCCATTAGTTTTCAATTGCTTGTTCTACTAATTTCAATAGAAAAATGCAGTAAATTGTTGTCAGAATCGCGCAGCTTTGTTTTGGCTGACGACTCGCAGCATTCCCTGATCGGCTAATGCCATCCATTTACAGTAGTATGTAGTTTGCTAATAGTTTCAACTAAGCAGTGAAGTGACAAGACGAGAGCGTGTTCTTTTCTGTTCAACAGACTAAATTACAAAATGCAATTTTTACAGCAATCAAAGAAGTAACAAAAATTCGACAATTGAATTACGATTGTCTCATTAGATCAGAAAGACAGTTTGACATTAAACAAACCCAGTCTTTGTTAGAGTAAAGTTAATTATTGAGATTTTTTTCCTCTTAGTAATATATATGTGTAACACATTTTATTATAAATATTATAAAAATTGAAAATAATTTCTTGGTAAAGTATTATCTCATCTGTCATAAAATAAAATCGATGAAAAATAATCGCATACATATTATATACATTGGGCAATCAGTATATGTATAATTATTAAAGTGAATATATAACTAATTTTTACCATATTTTCTTAGAAATAGTAGTTTTGTTAGTGAATAGATAATATATAATCAGTAATAAAATTATCGGTATATATCAGCAAATTAGTCAAAGGCATCTTTCTGAGTTTGCATTTAGATTTTATATATAAGAAACAAAAATAAACCCTATAGCTTAAAAATCTGTAACAAGAGATATTCTAAAAATAGTTAAGAATAAGTCATTACAGACTGAGCCTATCTAAGTATGGCAATCAAGGCGTTAGTGATTTCATTTTTATTTTGCTATTTAATTGAAAATATTTAGATACCCATTTTCTCTCTACTGTAGAATACTTAATTAGGTTAACGAGCATGCTAACTGAATAAAAAATTCTAAGACTGTTTGAAATTTTATAAAACAATATCTTTTTTGTTTATCTTTTCGATATGTGTGTGGTCAAGTGTACCAGCAGAATGAGATAGCATGGATAGTTGAGGGTCATGTAAAAGTCTGAGTTCAAACCCCTATATACATATGAAAAAGCCTGTACTGTAGAAAAAAATCATATATAAAACAATATGAAGTTTTATCAAGACGGTTCAAGAACACCATATACATATATATGTAAAATAAAAAATACATACACTCATCTATTTTGGGACAAAAATTAGCTTACATAAATATTAAGCTAATAATATAAACTAACATTAGATTGCTGGCTCACTTCTTAAGACAAAAGTAATTAACTTGACACTAATAGAGTGAATTGTAAAATATATACATAAATGATTATTTTCTCGTTCTGTCTATTATTTTTATTAATATGTTTAAAACAATTTATAGACTGATTTTTTTATTTTAAAAAACAAAAACAGAATAATTATAAAATTATCAAATTATGTCCTAACGCACGATGTTTAATGAATAAATGAAAGAGAATATTTCTTGGTATACATATTTTTAAAAAAAATTGAATAATAGGTTTATTATAATGTTAAAACCATTTTTTTAAAGCAATAAGCATTAAAATTTTTATTATCAAAGATACTAATTACAGCAGAAAACTTTATTATCCTTTATCTATTCCAGTCTCTGGCCTCATGGTGATGCAATTTGGGGAATCCAATATATCTCATACAGATTATGGAGCAAATTTATATTTTAAAATCAATTTCTTTTTTATTCATAAATTTGGTTTATGACAAATAATTACTAGTATTACTAACATTAATATATATGTTGCTAAATGAATTGTGCAAACATATTAAATCAATTTACTGTTTTTTTAAATACAAAAATAACTTTCAAATATAAAATACTATGTTAAGACAGCCAAAACATTTATTGTATTTTTCGGTATAATTAGATAAATAGATAAATGAAAATTAGCAATTAAGCAAGAATTGACATAACATTAACTTATCTTTAATCTTTTTTTTTTCATCTTATAAACAATTGGGAAATAAAATTTTGTCATTTGATTGATTTATTACTATTTTGTAAAGAAAAAAAACATGTAGAACAAAAAGTTTTGTACAAACAGTAAAAGAAAAAAAACATTAAACACTAGATTTGCAGTGCTGGGAGATGAAGATTTGGGTATAGTTTTATTCTTGTTTCATTTCTACAAGATTTCTTTCTAGTAAAAGTTAAATTTGGGAAGACTGAACTGTAGAAATACTGGGCTCAAAGTTTTAAATAGATTTGTTAAATGATCTTTATAATCAAAGATTAATGATGGAGCATATTTGATATAAAAATAGAATCTAATTAATCATACTATAAATAAATTACTATTATAAGACAGAGGAACAAAAAAAAAAGACCAGAATATATATATATATTGACTAAAAATTTTTTTTAAGTGTTTTTTTGTTGTTGTTGTTTTTAAAAATACTCGACATTTTCTTAACTTTTTAACAGATTGACATTAGCATTGTTCCCCTTGGTGACAGTTTTTTCAATCATTCAACATTTGATTTTAATATTAAACTGTTATTTTATATAAAAATTCCAAAAATTGGATTTGATTTGTTAGAAATATATGTTTACAAATGAAAAAAATTCTAAAGTTATATTTGACTTTGCAAATATTAAAAAAAAACAGAGTACATAATGAGAACAAAGGATGTTTTCATCATTTAACAGTGGGCAGGAAAATAGTCAAGGGGGCAACTCCAGAAATATAATGAAATCTTTTTTGACTGAAGTTTATTTTTAAAATTGGAATGAATAAATGTGAAGCCCAGATAAAATCTATAAAAATCTACTTTAAAATATTAAAATTGCATTATAATTTTTAAAATATTTCAAAAGATTCACAGTATCAATAATAATATTATTAGTGGTCAGTTTCATAAGGTGGCCAAAGTTTTTTTATTTGCATTATGCTAGAATTTATTAAATTCTATTTGTAAAAATAAATTATATTCATTTAAATAAAAATATAAACATGTCTTTTTTAACAATTATTGTGTAAAAATAATCTCAATTTTTTAATAATCTATGCAAAAATTAAGTTTTTTGTTATTGCAAAAATTTCTTAAAGTAATTTTGCAAATATTCTCAAAATTTGATTACAAAAAAAAAAAAACTAAATTTATCGAATATATGGAGACTTCACTGAATAGCTTCAGTTTTGTTATCTATTCAAATACTAATATCTTCAGACTTTTTAAAAAATATATCAGTATTAGTTCATGATATTGCTAGTACAGGGGTGGGAAAATAGTGGCCCAAGGGCCACATGTGGCCTTCCAAGACAATCAGTAAAATCTGCCTTGAACTGAGATTTCCTTCCTGTGCACAACTGAAGATTTGTCTCATATTTTCCACTAGGATGGCTATGTCAATACACATGCACAGTTTAGATATGATGTGCAGTGCTTTTTTAATTGATATGATTAATTTCAATTTTGTCTTTACATTAGTAAATACATACATTTCCAACTTTAGTGAAACCATGAACCCTCCCAAAAAATGTAAAATCAATGATGAATGTCATGTGCTTAATGAAGAATGGACAAACAAATATTTCTTTGGTAATACAGGAAATAAAGCAATGTGTTTATTGTGTCATAAAAAAGATGCAGCCCTCCGCTAACCTTTGCTTCCACAAAGTGGCCCTCGATGTGGCCCTCTGCCAACCTCTGTGGCCCTCCACCAACTTCTGTGGTCCTTGAGCCAAAACAATTGCCCACCCCTGTGCTAGTATATAAAAAAACAAAATATGTCAACTGATGTCAAGCAAACATCAAAAAAGTGCTTTCTCTGTTCAAAAACCATCTTCCTTAATGAGTAAGTTAATAAAATGTTTTATGCCAGTATAAAAATTCAAACAAAAGACAACAGAATTATTTGTATTTACGAATGTGTTTTATTGTTCTTTCAAGAAAATAGAGTACTATCTCCAGCCATCACTGTTTGTTGTTTGACATTATTTCCTATTCTTTACTTAAAGATTTATTACAATTTTTTAAAAAAGCCTAAAAGTTTTGTCTAAAAAATCTTTATGAAAAAATAATTAGATTTCAATTAAAAAATTGACCATTATATTTTCCATTTTGAGACTTAATATATATATATATCATATTAAATAATCAAATGGTTTTATTGCTTAAGAGTTCATAAAAAGCTTAAGGACTTGCACTGGAATCAATGTAAGAACCTCACTACCAGAATCTTGATTACCAATACACTAAATCACACAGAAATGAATCAGACTTTAAAAAAAATTAGACATTTCTAAAGTATATACTTTAGTGTGGTTTCAACAGAGAAGCAGATACCATTTAGGTTACTAAAGTTTTGTCAAAAGCATTCTAAAGATGCTCCATTGTACTCTATTCTCAGCCATAACTTAAATCAATATGATACCAACAAACATCACATGATCACCATTTCTTATGCTTGCTCATAACTGTTATTAAAACAGGCAAAATTTTCTATACGTATTGCCAATCAGTGCAAGCCAGAATAATCAATGGATGCCAAAAGGCTTGTGCAATATGTATAGAGAGTTTTGCCTGTTTTAATAACAGTTATAAGCAAGCATATTAAATGGTGATCATGTGATGTTTATTGGCTTAAAAGCAATCTTGCAAAATAAGACAGTGGTGGCTATGGTTATTAAAGAACCAAAGACACCAAAATGTATATGTACTGAACTGAGTTCAGACCTGTATGACTATATAAGCTACTGAGCTTGATTTAAAAGTGTTTTCAATTTAAGACTCATAGTTTTGTAGTTAAATAGAGATAAAAGGTGTCTTCTGGAAGGTTGCATTAGATCCTAAGATCTAGATCCAGTGCTTTCAGATCCAAGGCTCCTTACTGATGAAGGCCACAAGCTAGAAACTAGTCTGGGGATATTGGATCAGTAGGCATTAGATGGGGACCCCATGCACAAGCCTTCTGGCATCCATTGATTACTCTGGATTGCATTGAGTGGCAATACATATAGAGTTTTGCCTGTTTCAATATGATACCATTAGAACTGCTTTGAAATAATCTTTATAACTAGATGGCATCTTCTTTCTCCCACAAAATTACACAAGCATAAAATGCATCTTAGAATATCTATTTCCTTTAATCTGATTCAGCCCTGTGTGGTTTAGTACAGGGATATGGTGTCAAACTCTGGACTGGTAAAGACCCTTTGATCAATTCCAGTACTGGCACTTGTGTCATGTGAGCTTATTATGAACTCTTAAGTAATAAAGCTATTATTATTTTAGCTGATTCACATTTAAATCCCTGTCAGATACACCCTTACAGTTGTACATTCAATATCATGATATACAGAAAGTTGAAAAACATACGGATTGATCTTATAATATTTTTATAGTATACTCGTTATCGTTACATCTTTTCATTGTTTTTATGCTGGATTGATAAAATATCCGTATTTTACTTTTATGCATAAATTTGGGAGAATAATTGACTTATACACAAGCAAATCACTTAACGACATCACATTAATGAAATACCTTATCTTTGAACTTGGTAATTGCAAAAGCAGTTCACTAAGGTTTGCTGCTTCTCAACATTTACATTTTTATAAAACTTAAACATATTTCAATTCATTCACATTCTCGATCTGATAATATAAGCCACAAGTTATCGAGTTTTTTCCTACTACTAATCGCTAAACATCTATTTTTAGATCTTAATAATTATTACTCAACAAAATTAATTATAAATTGCAATCAAAACAAAGTAAAAAAATAACAAGAATGAGAAGATTACAAATATATATATATATGAGAAAAGTATTTGAAACCACAAAATAAAGAATGATTTTTATTAAGTATATCAAAACATTTTACTTTCTAAGACATAAAAGTATAAAATTTACTTAAAATGTTATATCAACAAAAGTGCAAACAAACGAACTTATCAAATTAGTTATTAAGAATAACTAAATAAATTTCCAAAAATAAATATTTTCAGAATAATAGACGTTATTGTTGAATACATGTAACATTCAATAATTAAAAAACTAGATATATTTAGTTTTCTGCTTTTAACTTTATTTTTACAAAAAACTAAATATATCTTTCCCTAAAATACTTACGAGTATTATAAAATATGCTACAGAGAAATATGAATTAATAGTTTTTGAAATAGGACACATGATATTTAAATTAAATAAATATTTAATTATATATATATAAATTTTAAAAAAATTATCAAAAATTTTAAAAATAAGTTACAATGATGATGATGATGATAATAATAATAAGACACCACATTGGTATACATGTAGATTGGTTACTACGTTTTTGCTAAAATATTTTACAAAACGATCGTTAGATTTATGTAGTAGTATTTTAAAAATCAAGGCGCGTACAAAATTAACCTAGCAAACATAAAGCATTTGAGAATTTTTTTTTGTTTGTAATCCAAACGTAAAGCTATTAAATATGACCAATCCATGAATGAAACAGGTATGGAAACAACTAATTATGCCAAAAAAATCAAACATACATTAAACCAAACTTCAAAAATACAAAATGCAACTCAAATCAGAAAAAAAAAGTTGAACTTCCAGGATTTCCCAAAGCATCAGCAAGGATATTTCAAATCTTGATATTTTAGCATTTCTAGAAAAAAAAAGAAAATTCCCATAATGTGGAATGAAAAAGCCTTGCAAACTGCAATTGAGAAGTTTAAGTTAATTATCCTAAACAACTGTTCAAGTCTTTTAAACAGTTGTTTATTGCTCAGAAATTCATTAATAATGACTGTCACCGATCTTAACTGTTCACTCGTTAAATTTCGGAAAGAATTGTATTGGGAGGGTTAAATATAAATAACTTATGGGTAAGTATTTTGCATATCACTTATCATTCAAACTACAAGTATATCAGGTATATTGAGCTTGAATTTTTCAATACAGAACTGCAAAACCATTTCCAAAAGAAAAGCACTACATTTGGGTATTATGCTCTATATAATAATGGTCAATCAAAAGTGTGAAATTTTAAATTACTGTTTAAATGTCTTCAAAAACTTTTTAAATCTTTAGGTAATACTTTAAACTTTCATTCCCAAAGATATACCAATACCAACTTATAGAAACACCTATGACTTCAAAGTACATTGATTCACTAAGAAAATCCATTCAAATCATGAACCAAGGAGATATATTATTATTAATTCGTGAAATAAAATCATAATGGTTTATTTGTGGACAGTATGGACACATAGCATCAAACTATAATAACACCAAATGCAAATATTGCAACAAAATCAATACTCCACATCAGTGCCTAAGAGAAACATAGTCAAAAACAGGGGAGGAAATAACTTCATAAACCATTATTGAGAAGAATATTTTAAAAACAATAAACTCCGGTGTCATGATGAAAAATTTACAAGCAGCAGCAAATGAAATTCTAACTGGTAATGCAAAAATACAGATGAGTTTAGATACATTTCCATAATATCATTTAAGGTAAATGGAACTTCAACTTACAGTTTAGATACATTTCCACCATACATATGTCAAATAATACGAAGACAGATAATGTTATAATTGAAATAAAACTGGGTCAACCCCCTCACAAAAACATGGGGGGGGGATATCTTGTACTAGATACTAGTGAAGATGATGGATTTGAGGCAAACTGACAATAGAATAAAATTAAAAAACACAGTTCAAATAATGAAAACTGATTTTTCTGATATCTAAGGTAACGTAATGGAAAACAAAGAAGTAAGTATAGTTTATTAAAAATATAAAATCATCTCTATAGATCAAATACTATCAATGAAGAACACCAACCACATAGTATAAAAATATACAAGTAGTCATTCAAACTCAGTAAATAAATAAATTCAGACCCTGTTAAATAACATTTTAATTATATTTATGTACATTTTAATTATGTTTATGTATAATCTTGTGTTAAGATTTGTAGAAATCCCTCCTGTCAGATCTAGGTGCTTAATCTTAAGGTTATAGCCTTAATATATATTACCCACACATATTAATAGGTAAGTTTGATGTAAAGAAGGGCAAATTTTTAAACATGAACTTTAATATAGGATTCCTTAATATTATGAGCTTAAATTCAATTAGTAAAAAGTTTCAATTCACAAGATGGTGGATATTGTAAAACCATATATAATTGGCTTGACTAAAACAAAGATTTATGTATGATAACAAATTGATCCCTCTAGCTATCTCAGTAATTCAGAATACTTAGCTTTCTTAAAAGTATCATTTGCAGTACCTGCAGATACAAGTGTGATGATAGCCAGGTTATGTAATTTCAACTCTTTCAAAAAATATATAGATAAGCATTTATTAATTATCATTATATATCATCAAACAATGAAAACAAATATAACCTTTACCTATCTACCCCCAGCCAAAAAATTATCAACAGACTAATATTGGTTTTAAATTCATTTTTTCTACTTCACAGCTTCTTCTTTTGTTAGTGGGAAATTTAACATGGGCTACAGCACTTTTGCTTCAATGTGGCTGCATCTCATTAACCTCCTTCTTAAGAGTGGGAAGGTTTTTCTGACAAATGACTCAGTTTCATTTCATAATGGGAATACTCTCATTACAGGTTGATCTTTTCTCTTGCATATCTTATCAAGTGTGGAGATGGATTTCTGAACAAACAACTCAACCTCATTTCACAATGGCAGACTATACAGAACACTTAAATTTGTCCTCTCATGTTTTAGGTAATTTACATTGGTAGTTCTTTCTAACATGGCTAACTTTCTATCAAGTAAGTTATATAAAATAATAAGTCTATACTCAATATCATTGGTGCATTTCTGCAAAAAATCCATTTCACCAACTGTATTATAAAATATTAGGCCTATATCTATGAGTCCATTGGGTATCAAACAATCATCAAAGAAAAAATTGAACCATTTATATATATTACCAATAATATCACCTTAACTTGCAAAAAAAGGCTCATTGCCAGGTCAAGAAGCCTATTGATCAAAACAGTCATGAACAATGTATGTAGTGTTAAGAAATATAGTCCAATCATAATACAGTTGAGCATAAAAACAGCATCCATTTCAATACTACTTGAAAATCTCATAAATACAATGATATCTAATTCTATTGTATAATTAATTACAAAACTATTAATTGATAGAAAAAATCACACATGAAATATTTTTTTTTTATTCTCATTCAATCCACATCAATCAATTTCCTAAGGTTTACCACTCCATTCTCTCTTATTTAGTTTATATATTAATCTATTATTCAACACAATAAAAAAAACACTTCCAGAGATTCACATACTCATGCTAAAATATAATATATCCTGAATCACATACATAAATGACATCACAGTTGTCCAAAAAACAACTCCATATATTGTTAATGATACTAAATGAATATAGAAATACAATCTGGACAGCACATGTACTTGGCATACATATGCAGGCATAAACCACACAAAAATATTTAAAAGTAAGCACACCACATCAATTTAACAAAACAAAAACCACAATAAAAACACAACATCATCATTATCAAAAGCATATATCTTATTATATACCAATGTGTTGCTTATGCTCATGTTAATTATCACAAAAATGACATATTATGCCCCAATAATTATTCTCTCAAAATCATTCACTGCATAAAATTACTCATTACGTAGAAAACTTCTATTGAGAGATAAAATGGCTGCCATTTCAATTAGAAAATTACAAGTATGCCCTTGTATCAATAAATTAGGTTTACACATCTATTCAAAATCCAGAAAGGATAACCTCATATCAATCATGAACAAGATTCTATTTCACTTTGAAACAATAATCACTAATATCAAACAGAAAAGTCACCTCATATACAAAACATTTCCTAATAATGAAGAAACCCATTACATCCAGAAGTCTTAAAACTGAATACTTCCAGGGAAAATGCAACTATTAGAAAACTTATACCCTATTTTTCCCAAATACAGGTAAAACAAGCATCTCATGGATGCTTGGAATTAATAACAAACAACTCATGTGAGGGTTTAAATACTAGATATTTGAACTCAAATAGTTTGATTTTTTTACCAAATTTAAACAGGAGATCTCTGCCAAGATTACCTTTTTTAAAGTATAAAAAAATAATAACATTGATATCATATGTGGCTTATGACGAAGAAGAATCAAAGTTATTTTCTGTTTCAATTCAGCAGTCTAGAAACTTTCAAAACCTGTATGAATACAATACATAGAAAAAAACACCGCTCACTTAATGATGCAAACATTCCCATATGTAATCTTTGCAAAAATCTACAGAACAACATTTAGATTCTATGCAATTAGGTATACAAAATTCCTTTTTTTTCTATAACAACAACAGTAAAAGACACCCAAACACTAAGAATAAGCTCAAAATAATTAAAGACAAAAAGTTTTCCCACCAGATATATATGCTGCAACTTTTTCTAACCTGTAATGAGATATGCTTTTTCTTATATCATCATTGTTTCAAAGTCATTTCTGGCTTTTTTGACTATTCCCCAAAAAAACTTTTATAATATTTTCCTCCACATTCAATATAATTTTAATTATTAATCCTGTATAACTAAATATACATATCCATAAGCTTTTTTCCCTCAAATATATCCTTTGAAACATAAGATGGAGATAATCCAAAGTCATTCCACTTCCTTATAGTATGTTTTACTTTTTTATAATATTATCTGCAACTTGCAATATTAAAAAGTGTTTTATATATATATAACTATACGAAGATTGAAATAAAGAGAGACAAAATGTTAATGATATAAAATTTGAGTATCTTGATCATAAAATTTTAAATGCTTTTGAGCTAAAAGATGACATCTCAATTAGATGCAACTCATAATGAAGCAACTATTAATTATGCAAATATTACAATAATTTTAAACACCACAATCATATATAACGAAATCAAAATGAAGACTGATAAAGATGGAAAAAAATATTGCAAGTTGCTTTAATAATAACCATATCTCAACATCAGAGTTTCATCATTCTACAATTGACAATGTAATAAAACTGACATTCTTTAAAGTAATTCTGAATGCCCATAATGGATTCAAAAGAAGACTGGTCTAAAGAAAAGATTTAAAATATAACTAAGAAATTCAACTCATGCATTTCAAAGGCTCTTTTTCAGTCATATAAGCAATTTTCATAGATAGATTGATTGTGCTTGCAGTTACAGATGGAAACAGCTCACTGTATCACTTCCCTAAAGAATTACTCTATAAAACATTAAGTATTAATAATATGTGAGACTCAGTTTGCTGAATAGTTGATCACACCAATCCAAAATATAGCATCATAGAAATTTTTTAGAGAAGATCAATAGAGATAAATTTAGAAGGAAAATTCACATACTGGATAAATATGCATTTTTTAAAGCAAATGAGAACAGAAATAACTATATTACAAGATTATTAAAAATGACTACTTAAATTATAGAATGAACGACTTTAATAAACCAATGGACCATTTGGAGCAGTAGTTGGTTACCAAGCTACTTACCTAAATAATACACCAGTTTCAGTCTATGGAAATGCATATGAATTCAGTGATACTTCATAAAGACATTGACTCTAATCACATTTCAACACAAGTTACAGATTAATAGGCTATACTTCTGCTAGTGATTCAAGACTTTAAGCCTCAAAGCTTTCATTGTAAAAGATGTGAGCATATAATCAGTGTATGTCCCAAAATCCATTGCCAGCAATGTAATATAGTAGCCATTCTATTACAGGAATGTTCTAAAAAGGATCTAATTATAAATTCCAAAGATTCTTACACTGGAAAACTCATATAAAAGAGAGGGAAATTATTAACTTACAACAAAAAATGGCAATTAAAGAAAGTAATGTTGATATTTACTCAGATATCAATAAGGAATGTATAGTTTGCCGAAACATATAAGTCAGCAAGACAAATGGATGCAACAAAAACTAGGCATATACATGAATAAATAGATACTAGAAACATTATCATCAAATAAAAAACTGTTCAGTCTCAGTGCAATAAACACGGGAGAAAAAAAGTAGCTCTGATAATGGACAATAATGAAAATGGAGATTTTTTAATTAATGAAGATTGAAAAAAGAAAACAACAATAGAACATATGCAAGAGCAGATATAGAATTTTCATTGATGAAAACATATCTACAACTGATGAACTAAATGTGTCATGTATTAACAGGTTAAATATAACAAAAACTCAGATAGGATATCAAAACTGCTGCTAGAGGGATACAATTTCTTCTGAAAAAGATAGTAAAATCCAAACAATAATTGTGATAGACATTATATTGATAGTTACTTTAGACTCTTAGTAATATTTACTAAGGCTGTAACCTCAAGAATGTGCACATAAAAATGCGATAGTAGGGACCTCTACAGGTCTTAACCACAAGCTTACATTTAGAAAAAATTAGTTGTTTTTGTTCTTATTTTTTTTTAACCATTATAATATGCATATATAAATTAAGATTAAAATATAAACAAAATTTTTAAAGAATGATAATAATATAGTTATTAATAATTAATTGAAAGTATATATTTACATATATTTTACCAAGTGTGTGTTCACTCATCTATTCTATGAAAAACTAATAATAGGAAAGAAAAACATGGTATTTTTATTCTAAAAAATAAATAGTGAATATCTGATCTGGGTGGTATTCCATTTTTTACAATAACGTTAGTCTCTTATAGAAATATAATAGATTGCTTTCTTAATTAAGAAATTACAACAACTATAATTATTTTAAAGTTTTAAAATCAGTATTAATTTTAAGAATGTTCTAAAATTTTAATAAAATTTCTCATATTATTCTTAGAATCTATTTTATTACAAAAAAATGGTGCACATCAAATTCAGAATAAATAATAATGGAAGAATAAAATGTACACACTCTTGACATAAACCCAAATTTTTTAATTAATGAACATGATCATTTATGGTACTCCAGGATTGCAAAACAGCTGCTGGCATAATTTGAAATTGATAACAAATTTTATTTTTAGAAACGTGATCACATACAGTGCTCAGAAATAAAAATGGCTTCTTGACTATTGTAAAATGTATTAAATTTGTGAATTTTAATATTTTTTAAAATTTATTTATTTCCAATTTTATTTGTTTATATTATTTTTTGATAGCATATAACTGAAGTCATGTATTTTGGTATAGCATTATTCATGGTTTTATTGTACTTGAAAACAGATTAAATTAAATTCAAAATCAAATAATTATACATTTTTATAATAATTTAAAAACTATATACATTATTTAAATTTTTTTTAAAAACTGAACTAATAAAGATACACTTTTAAAAACTGCAACAAAGATAGCTGGTAGAAAAAAGCAGCAATTGACCAATAAAATTTCTGCTGAGACTAGAGATATTATGAAGAAAAGAAGGAATATGAAAATATACAAAAATGATGCATTAAAAAGGATTGAATACCTTGAATTTTGTAAAATGGTGCAAAAAGGGTTGAAAATGATATAAGAAAGTATTACCTGTGAACTAGTAAGTAAAGCTGTAGAAGAGAATAAAAATTTCAAGAGTGTAAAATAACATTTTGGTATTGGTAGGAAATTTATATCTGCAATAAGAAAAAAGGATGGAATTATTACTAAAAAGAAAGATGACATCATGAAATGGGTAGAAGACTTCTATCAATAATTATATAGTAATAAAGAACAAATACCTCCTATATCTGTTATATTTGCCAATAATTTTAAATGAAGAAGTCAGACATGCAATTAAATTTATGAAGAAAGAAAAAGCTCCAAGTAATGATGGAATTATAATTGATATATTAAAAAAAGCAGATGAAGAAATAGAATTTTTTTTAGCAAAGTTATATACCAAATGTCTAAATGATAAAAATGTACCAGGTGATTGGAAAAATAGCAGTATTAATATTAATATTTTAAAAAGATGATAAAGAAGATATTAGAAACTACAGACCTATCAACTTTTTATCAGTTTTATACAAAATTTTTACCAAGATTTGTTTAAACTTCATTATTAATATCTAAATAAATTATTATTAAGCCATTATAAAGTTATGAAACACTGTTTTAAAACTATTATTTATAAAATGGCAAAATTGTCACTATGAAGGTTTATTTCTTTAGTAAATCATAACTTCCTGCTTTACAATAAAACATTTCACATCTTGTTTTGTTTTAAAAACAAATATTTTCAATTAAAATCTGAGTTTAATTATAATCTTCCCCCAAAATAATATTTCACAAATATTTTCAAAATAATTATAAATTTATTAATGAACTATGGCAAGTGTATTTCATTTTTGAAAATGTAAGAAATGAGCATTCTCAAAAGCTCTCACAAAACACACAGGGCTGAAGTAAAAAAATTGATAGGCAGAGGTGTTTCTGGTCAGTTCTATTATGTTCTTTGTATGATACAGGCACCATCATCATCAACCATTATTAATTCACTGCAGGATGAAGATCTTTCCAAGTTCAATCCATCTTCTGAGATCTTTAGCTTCTCTTCTTCACATCACCCCTGCACACTTTCTTATTTCATCCATCCATCTCACATGTGGTCTCTTTCTGGGTCTTTTACAAGCATATTAATCAATATATATATATTAGTTTTGATTTTCACTATCAATGAATGCAAAACTGACAAACATGAATACTAGAAGTAACTGCAAAAGAGTTAATTTAAGCCAAAATAACTAAAATGATATCAGTTGCCCATAATCTTCTAAAATATTTTGTGATGGGAATAATGGCTATGCCATCCTTCTATCTCTATTAGCAGCAATATGCTGTCTATTGTTAATACATATTCTGAACTACAACAACTTATTAACTAATAAAAACTCTGAATTTTCATGATTGCCTGAACACTTTTAACCTATTATTAATAATGTGAAGGCTAAAACCTTTGAAAGATATGCCTTAAACATGCTAACATGACAGCCAATCAGATGCAATAATAACTGCACATGGAATTCCCAATTATAAAACACAAGTCAGAACTATAAGACAAAAAAAGATGGGATCCCATCTTTTTCTTATAGTTTTGACTTGTGTTTTAGAATTGGGAGTTCCACATGCAGTTATTATTACATCTGATTGGCTGTCATATAGGCATGTTTTAAGCTTTCATGTTATTACATTATCTGCTTGCACTTAATAAATTTGATATATTTAACCTATTATTGTAAGATATTTTCAACAAGTAAGCAATAAATAATTGATGCATTATCAAAATAACAAATTAACATATTTAATGAGACACATTAAAAAATTGATAATTATTTTATAAGAACAAAGAGATTTCTCTTTATATATGTCTTAAAAGAAAATGTATCAAAATTAAATAAAGTATTAAATGTATTAATTTGAACAAAAATAATCATGTTTTGAAATTGATATATATATATAATTCAATATTTAATATCAGTAAGTGATATTATGAATGATGAGACTAAAGTATCTCAGTACAATAAATCAAATATGTTACTACTAGCAACTATATAAAAAAATTACTCAAAATTATGTAAACATTCAATTAATAAATCCATAGGTATAATGTCATAAAAAATGAATCTTTTCATCTGCAATTTAAGTTCTTAAATGGATTGCAGGCTGTTTAATACTAGCAATAAGCATGAATTTCAAATTATCAAGATATTTTTGTAACTCCACTTAAATTGACATATATTTAAATTTACAAGACAGAGTCAAACTCTATTCATTTTAACTATCTTGTAAAGAAATTATTTTAATACCCTTTATATTAATCAAATGGAATATTACTCAACTGTCAAGTATATAAGCCCATTATTCATTAGACAATGTTTAAATTATCTAGCCAAGTTGATGTTAATAAAGTCACTCCTAGTATTAATGTTTACAACACACAGATGAAAAAGTGAATCCCATTTTTAGGTGCTCTATACATTCTTAAATAACTTGTAGATTAGATATTGATAACAATAATAGTGGATTAGTCAACTAAGATGATGCATCGCTTGAATTAACTTATATTTTTATCTTTGTATTTATCATTTTTGAGATGACATGATTGCATTAACAATTAATTGATTGACTTTCAAACATTGCTTGTATGTAATCTGCTTGGATAATTGTCATTTTAGCAATTACTTATTTAGATTATTTTAAAGAAAAAAGACTTCAATCTTTTTCATAAGCACTTTAACATTTAAAGGGCCTTTGAAAAATGTTAAAGCCTTTTCTCTTTATAATTACATATTGCCTGTATGCTCGATAAATAATTAGAACATTATGTTAGATTATATATAATTATATACTGCATGTGCACTTGATAAATAATTAGAATATTATTTAGATGATATATATGGATTTGCAGGATTTGATTTGGTGAATATAGAATAAAATTTTTCAGGAAAACATGGGAAAAAGTATATGTAGTTAATATTGTCTTTTTACAGAGTATAAAAAAATATATGATTATTCTCATAGGAAAAATGAACTTCTTATGAATAAGTAAAAATATTTAATCCTTATTAAATTAATTTTACAAAAATTATGATTGAGGGTAACAAACATAAATATTAAAAATATTGTAAATAAAAATTGTAGACAAACTTATTTGGAAATCAAAATAATTGAAGATAGATAATATTCAAGTTGGTAAAATATTCTTGGAGAAAAAAATAATAAAGAAAAAATGGAAGAAATATTAGTTTCTTTTTGTAATAGATGTGAAAGATGTAATAGATCTGAAGGCTTGATACACTAAAATATTCTTGTAAAAAATGAATTATAGAAAAAAACAAAAACAAATGAAAAATAAAAAGATGACTTTTGACAGCAAATATGTGGCCAATATATTTAAATGATCAAAACTAATTTCATATACAATTTAAGACAGATAAGTTTTTATATGAAAGAGATAAAATGGAATTAAATTTTTAGGTAGATTGGAATTTATAAATGACAGAATTATGAAGAAAATTTATACTTGGATAGCTAAAAAAAAAAAAAAGCAAAAGGAATATTAAACAATTTTTTAGATGATTATTAAATTATATATATATATTCATGTTTAAAAAACAATGTAAATAGGTTTAAAAAATTCTAAAGATTAAAATAATGGAATAAATTAATTATTAGTTAATAATAAAGTGATAATATAAAAAAAAAAATCCTAAAGGATTACAATTATAATTATTTGAAATAGTAACTTAAATGAACAATAATTATTGTTTATAATTGAAGAAACATTTTTAATATGTAATAGTAAAGAGGAAAATATAAAATAAATAACTTTTCAATGTATTATTTTAAATATTGTTATTGAAATGTTAAATGAATTAATAGGGGAAACATGTAAACGGAAATAGGTATTTTAAAAGAAAATGGTTCCTTGAAGCATGCTCTGAGATTGAAGATAAAAAAAGTACAAAAGATGGGTAAAATAACAAAAATGACAAAGTTTATGTTGGTAAAATAAAGAAAAGAGGCATTGTGATAACGAACATTTACAATTAGTTTATTGAAGAAAGAATGACTTTGAAAAAGAGAAGATAAATTTACATATTATTTTAAATAAAGATACAAGTAACACATGAACTCTACACTTATAGAAATATATCTCCGTCATCAATGGGAGGACTAGAAATTATCTATTTATTTCTCAGTACTGCATAATTAATTGAGTTGGCTGTGGGATAGGTACCTGGAAAAAAGTCCAAGCCTAGGTGTAATCTATAAAAATTAAATTCCTCAGGTTTAGACTCAATCCTCAGGTTATGATTATTTTTAAGCCATTCATATCACGCAACATACTTAATATATAATTAATATTGAATTTAATGTTTCTGTCCTCTGTTTAAATATAGTAATTATTACTTCAATCATTTAATCTTTAAAATTTTACAATTTGTAATAAAAGCTAGTTTAGAAAAAGTAAATACTAACATTTTTATTACAAAATGAATTAAAATTTGTTTATGTCTTATTTAAATATACACACATATATATATTAATTATAACTACTAACAGCTCAAACGCTGTTTACAAGAATTGTCGTTCATCTCTGTGTGTTTAAAGAAAAAAAAAGGAGTAATTAGAAATACTAAAAGTATTTGCATAGTAATGTCCAATTTTATTAAAGCATTAATAAATAATAAAACTAAATCATAAATCTTTTTATTAACTTTCTATTCGATTTAAAAATTAAATCATTTACATAGTGGAAATAAAACACAGTTAATCTTTCTGTTTTACTCACTGAATCATTAATATATACTTGGCAAGAAATATGTTTTTTTTTTTTCTATAAATTTACAAGTTATTTTTCAATCAGCTTTCCTACTGTTAGATTGCCATGACTTTTCATCAAGTTGCCTATTCAATCATCAACTAGTGAGTTGACGGTATTATTAAAAAACTTTTTAACATTTTCTAATAAATTAAACGGGATAGAAATTAATATAAAGGCCCGAAGATGAATTAAAAATTAATCAAAATATCATAAGATTTGTTTATACAAATAATTAATTTTTCCAAGTAATGTCTTAGGGATTTAAAAAATAAAAAACTTAAATTTTTCTCGTGATAGAAGTTAATTCTTGGTAAACTGAGCCATCAAATTGAAGCTGGGTCATACTATGTATTGCTAATGGATTCTCAATCTTGATGGTGGACCCCTGTAACGTTAACGTAATTACGTTGCCGTATCTCGTGTCGAGATTTGCAATTTTATGAAAGACAACGCATGTTGAGCTTAACCGTCTACAAGATTTCCAAAGATGAAAACTAATTCTGGAAATATAACTGCGATGTATTTTCGTTTCAGCAGGGTACCTTTGTTAGCTGTAGTAAAAGCTATTTTGCACATTTCATGCTATGGATCATGTGACAGAAAGCAAGCGGAATTTTGTGTTACGATTTTATACCATGACCAACAAATCACGGTTTGTTGATTATCAAATTCTACAATGTTCTTTTATTTGATGTTACAAGTATAATATTCATGCAATTACAACAACAGTAGGGGGGAATCGTTTTTAGTACTTTGTTTTGTCACTGGTGTATATTTCATGATTCAACAATATTAATGAATTCACATTGTAGTCTCTTTTTTCATTTCTTCTAATTTTATTATAACGCATTTTATTTTCTAAAAATAAACTTTTTCATAAAAATAAATTAATCAATTGTAACAGACACATTAGAATGAAAATACGTTTTATATAATATATATAAAACGCCACATGTATTTAAATATTTTATCTGTTTATTCAATTTAAGTCTATCTGTTGGCGGCTATTTTATTTAGATTAATATAGATCCTATGCTTTTATTTATGCGAAATATAGACATGCACAATCTCTCACATGTATACATACACGCATATGTGTACCTATATATCACTAACATCCATTTTAAATATATATATAGCCAACTTAATTTTAGAAGAAAAAAAATAACAGAACATAATTAGTTTCAGACAGTGTACAATAACTCATACATGAACTAGCAAAAAATGTCTCTTTTTATATAGATAGATATTTGATGTGTACAGGATGGTTATTGAAGGCGAAATGCACTTTAAAATATATATGTTTTACCATAAGAAAAAATATTTTTATATCAAATAAGTTGGTTCCTTAATAAAGGTATTCTACACATTTTAATGCATTTACATAAAAATAGGATAGTAAAGATGTATAATTTCATGAGATTTTAAATTTCTTTAATCATTTATTGGTAAACCAATTAGATTTTTCGGTTTATGTCAATTGTAAATAAGTCTGTTTTTTAATATTGGCTCCTGAAATATATAATATTTTTAGCTAAGGCTACAAACTAGTTTTAGTTTAGTTAAATTAAAATGTTTTGTTGAATGTCTCTTGTTACTAACAAGACAGCGAAGCATTAAGAATATTGGCAATGTATAGTTATTTAATAAAATTAAATATAGAATGCATATTTTTCTGAAATTTGCATGATATTTTTTATTATATATATATTAATTTACATATAGTTATATATTGAATTACTTCATAATCTAATTGAATTATTAAATATTTGAGAAAAAATAAAACTTTATTTATTCTTAATGTTTTCCCGAAGTTTTGTGATGATGGTATTTTAGTTGTATTTATATATTGGACTATTTCCACCATCTAATATTAAGTACCGAATATCTTTAGAAAAAAATTAACTTTATTGTAATATTCTAATTACATTCATAATAGCATACAGGTTAGTATATGCACTATATTACAAGAGGTATTACTCTCTACTCTTCTTCAGATATTGCTGGTTTGACCAGTAACACTTTCAGCATGGGAATTATACCTAGATCCTTAGATTCTTGAATACTGAATTTTAAGATAACTCTAAATTGATTCAACTATTAATAATGGGCTACAAGTTATTCAAATGGTATTATTCATTTCATTTTTTCAGGTGTTGCTGACTTGAACAATTACAAGTAGAATGACAATTGAATTGATTAGATTTGGAAAACTGAATTTAAAGTGATTCACTAACTAACTAGGCTACACACCCAAAAGCATTTTTTTCTTTTTAAGGGTGAGACTAATGAGTAACATCCCAAATATTTTGTATTATTACACAAGCCAGAGTAAATATTCTTAGACAGAAGTGTACAAACAATAATCTTTCCTGATACTGTGATTCAATAATATTGGCACATTGGGGAATGAGAGTCAGTGCATTTAATGTATTTTCATTAATTTTTGCACTAGCTATAATTTTGAGCCTGCCAATAATAATATGTTGTCTTTTTTATTCTATTATAAAAAATACATGCTAAGCTTATTATATAGGTACTATTTGCATTATAGTCTGCTGTAAAAAATGTTTTTTTCCAATTACACCATCTCTTGGTCACTTTTGGTCACATATCGTAAATTCATAGCACAATCTAAATTTAAAATTTTAGTTCCAAAAATCCATATTTGGCACTATTTTTTCAAAAAAATTGATTTTTTTCTTGTGTATTGTTATATAGTCCCTCCTTGACAACTTTGGCCATTGTTCCCCAGACCATAGCACCATTTTAACAGCTTTGGCCATTGTTTCCCCAGAACTTTCTAGCTGTCAAAGTCAGAAATCAAAAGAAAATGTTTTATGCTTTCATAATCGATTTTGAATGTAAATAAATATATTTCTAGTAATTTTTTATATTCATAATCAAGATTTTACATTATTTTATCAGAATATAATGTTTGATTCAAAAAATTTTAAACTTTAAAAGAAAAATAAATGTGGGAAAAGTGAACAATGCTCACTGCTATTTTAGACAAAGAGACATGCTTGACCATCATTTGCATATGTAAAAGATTCGGTGAAAACTACCACAACAGCATCTTTTTCATAAATATTTGTTATTTTATAACTATTTTTTGCAGTATATTATCTAAGAATGCAGCTAGATTAATATTTTGATTTAAAATATTTAATTTTAGATAAAAATAAGACAACAGAAATGATAATATTCAGCGATTGTAATTTATAAAATACGGGGAATCAGTGGCGATTTCACATAATTGGTTGAAATATAATTCTTTTGTTTTTCTGTAGGTTAATTTTCTTACATTTTCATTATATTTTTCTTCAGTTATTAATAATAAAAAGTCAGATGTCACATGACATATATAGCTTGCACTTACAAATATGTAAAATTAAGAGCATGCTAATGATCTCTAAACAAGTTTTTATTTTATTTTATGATAAATGCTACTACAAGAGAAGTCATTCAAATCATTTTTATCTTGGATTGTCCCCATCCCCAGTCCGGTTTCGACCTATGGGTCTCTTCAGTGAGGAGTTGTACTCACTGAAGAGACCCATAGGTCAAAACCGATCTGGGGATGGGGACAATCCAAGATAAAAATGATTTGAATGCCTTCTCTTGTAGTAGCATTTATCATAAAATAAAATAAAAAGCTTGTTTAGAGTTCAGTTATTAATGTTATTTTAAATTTTTCATTAAATTTAACTGATTTGAAAGTAAAATAATTCAATTTTCAGAAGCTAGATTATGATAATTCTGATTATTAATATAAAAATATTTTTGTATAGAAGTGATCTAAAAATGATATTGACAAATGAAATTACTTTAACTTTTACTCAAATGGGCCAATAAGGGAATTTGTCAGCTAAAGGGTTATTAATATATAAATATATAAGTTATGAGCCATAAAATATGCATAAATCTGTAGTCAGTAGTGTATATAGCAGTATATAATAAATACATAATACATTGTTGATATAACTACCAGTTCATTATTTCAAAAGCAAAGTGCAACAATTGATGAAAAGAAATAAAATGGTAAAGGTAGATTCTTAAAGAATTTGATACTTCTGTCCCAAATAATTGGTAAATACACATAAATGTTATTTGAAATTTCCCTAAATATCATGCACAGAAACATTAGTAAGAATGAGTGCTCTGGTTCTCAAATATCATAGAAAAGGAAATAAATCTTTGGTTGTGGACTTTTTATGAATTTATGTGCACTCATCCATGAGTGTATGTAAATTCATAAATATTGCACGATGAAAGATTTATTCCCTTTTCTGTATTAAATAGCATTTACATATTTTGGGCTATTGCCAAGCTTGTTTTGGTCCCATTTGTAAATATACTACAGTTAATCGATAGAACAAAAAGTAAGAATCTAAAAATTATTAGAAATTTAATATATGATATTAATTAGCATAGAAAAAACATTCATAATAAAAATTGAATGAGAAAATACTAGTTCGAAAAATATTTTATTTAGTACATTTAACTATTAGGATTAATTTAATAACAACATAATTTCCAAGTACAGTTTTCATTAGTAATTTTTAATAAGAAGGTATTTAGCCATTAATTTTGATGGGTTTAACTACAAATTAATAATCTAATGAAGTGCTTTAGATTGTGCTTTATAACTGCTTTTAGATACAAAGATATTTTTATCTTAAGTCTCTATCTTGCAATTGAGTTTGAGAGTGTCCTCCATCATCATCATTATCAATAACCATTATCAATCCACTGCAGGATGAAGGTCTCTCCAAGTTCAATCCATCTTCTCCAATTTTTAGCTTCTCTTCTCCACATCACCCCTGCACACTTTCTGATTTCATCCATCCACCTCATATATGGTCTCTTTCTGGGTTTTTTAAATCTCTTGGAATCCATTTAAGATTTCAATTGTCCATCTATTATCATCTCTTCTAGCAATATGTCCAGCTCAACTCCACTTCGGTCTTTTAATTTTTTCAATGAGGCCAGTAATACCTGTTTGTTCTCTTACCCATATATTGCATTTTCAATCTCTTCCTGTTACTCCCAACATGCATCTCTCCATACTTCTTTGAATGGTCTGAAGTCTCTTTATTGCTCTTATATTAAGTGGCCAAGTCTCAGATCCATAAGTAAAAAGTGGTAAAACACATTTATTAAAAACCTTCATTTTCAAACACATAAGCATATTTCCTTTTAGTATCAAGTTATTCCTACCAAAAGCACTCCAACCAAGTTTAATTCTATGATTAATTTCATCAATTATGTTTCCATCTGTGTTAATAATCTGACCAAGGTATTTCTAACTGTTAACTTCTTCTAAATCATCACAATCAATCTTTATTTATATATTTTGAGAAAATCCATTAAACATTACTTTAGTCTTTTTAACATTTATCTTTAGTCCTACTTTCATCTGATAATTCCTGCAACATTTCCTGCAGCTTTAAAGCATTATTTACAAAAACAACTACATCATCTGCAAAATCTAAATGACTTAAATAATCTCCATTTACTTTCACTCCTTTAGATTCCCATTTTAATCCAGAAAATACTTCTTGCAGCACTTGTAAAATTCTAGAAATATGGAGTCACTCTGTCTTACCCCCTTCTCAATGATGACTTTCCTAGTATCACTATATAACATAATTGTTGCTGTTGCATTTTTATAAATATTCTTTAAAATATGACAATATCCTGGATCTATTGAAGAAATGTTTATAGAATCAAATGCCTTTTCATAATCTACAAATCCAAAGCAAATGGCAACTCGTATTCATTTGTCCTTTCTATAACTTTTCTCAATACCTGGATATGATCTACTGTAATAAAACCACTTTTAAATCCAGCTTGTTCTCTTGGTTGGTGGAAATCCAATGTTCTCTGTAGACGAGTTGTAACTATCTTGATAAAAAATTTGTATAAAACTGATAAAAGACTGATAGGTCGATAATTTCTAATATCTTCTTTATCATGTTTTTAAAATATTAATATTAATACTGCATTATTTCAATCATCTGGTGCATCTTTATTATTTAGATATTTCCTTGTATATAACTTTGGTAAAAAAAATTTCTATTTCTTCACCTGCTTCTTAATTCCATCATTACCTGGAGCCTTTCCTTTCTTCATACATTTAATTACATGTCTCACTTCTTCATTTAAAATTCTGGGCAATTCGGAAGAAATAATAGATATAGGAGGTACTTGTTTTTTTATTATTGTATAATTCTTGATAAAAGTCTTCTACCCATTTCATGATATCATCTTTCTTTTTAGTAACAATTCCATTTTTTTTTATTGCAGATATAAATTTCCTACCAATACCAAAATGTTTTAAACTCTTGAGACTTTTATTCTCTTCTACAGCTTTCTTTGCTAGTTCACAGTTATACTTTCTTATATCATTTTCAACTCTTTTCTGCACCATTTTACAAAATTCGAGATATTCAATCCTTTTTAATGTATCATTTTTGTATATCTTCATATTCCTTCTTTTCTTCATAAATATACTCACTATAATATCGGCAAGTTAATAACACGATTAAACAGCTGCATCCTGAAAGCTGATTACCTTCTTATTAAAAACTATTAGGTTTAGTATAAAAAAGAAAAGAAAAATTATAAATTCTTAAAGATAAAATAATTAGACAAAGAATTTTATTAAATTTTAATTAGTCTTTATATTTGAAAATTTAAGAATAATAATATTTTTATTAACTTTATTTTTGTCTATTATAGAATTAAAAAAGTGATTTTTTTTTTAAAAAAAATTGTTTTTCCTCATTTAATTTTTTGCTTCAGGTATATAAACAGTTTGTTTATTTGCAATTCATTTTGGAGACAACTTAGTGAAAATTTTAATGTCAAAGATAAAATAAACAAATAAGTAAAAAATATTATGGCAGAATTTTATAATTAAATATTTACAAAAATTATTTAGTAAAAACACATTGTATTTTATCAAGTATTTTAACATTTAATTAATGTCAATTAAAGATTTGATAATCTAACAGAAAGAACTTATTTAAAAGATTAAGAAAATTAAAATAGTTAGTTAGCTGCAATACTTTACCAGTGTGCATTCCACTACGTAAGGGCACTGTTCCCGATCCTGAGGGCATTGCTATAGTTCCAGCAATTCTTAAAAGTTCTAACGCCATAGAGGCAATTTCAGTTACATGTTGGGGATTTGATACAGGAAGCCCACAAACAACCATATATGATGCTCCAATAGTTTCCACTTTGTAAACATTAAACTGGTCAATGCAAGCATCAAACGTGCTACAAATAAAATTATACATATAAAAATTGAAAAATGACAAAGCTTTTATTCAAAATTAAATTTTTATCTGAATATTCTTATCTATTAGATATTATATTGTAACTCTCACTTCTATAATAAAGACTAAATCGCTTTAACATGAGTAGTTTGAAGCCTGTCCATAAAAGTATGAAGATTGGATATCTTAAGATAAAGCTGAGCACTGATTGTATATATGTGTGAAGATAGTAATCTGGACCAATTGATGATTGCTGGTTTAGCATGAAATACATATATTGGTGATTAATTATTTTTAACATGTGTGTGATCAGGTGGGTCAGCAATATAAGATGGCATGGAGAGATGGTTGAGGGTTGTGTGAAAGTCTGAGTTCGAATCCCACATACATTACATATATATATATATATGCAGGTTTAAGCCTGTATAGTGTATTAATTTACATTTATAAATTTGTAAATTCTATTTGTTTAATTACATGGATTATAGTTCATACTAAAACTTCACTATATTGTCGTTTAGAGTTAAAAAATGGTTTAGGTCATAATTTTTGCATCGGAAATAAGATGTGTTGGTACCTAGCTGTTCAGATAGAAATTCAAAACGTGTCCAAAGGCGTCTCTCCTAATTTTTAATCTGTAAGTACTTTTAAATAAGATTTATTTCACATCTGCTCTTCTATTAACTTAAAGGTTTTAAACGTCCCATAGCTATATATTTTATATAAATTTCAGATAACATTTTTTATTTATATATATGTGACAAATATTCAATAAATGGAGTGTTCCATTTTAAATTTTAGTTGAAAGTCTACAGTCACGTTCTTACCAAGATAGCAGCCAATAAAGATTATCTGATTGGCTGCTATTTTAGTAAGTTCATGGCTGTAAACTTTTAAGTTAAAATTGAAAATTCCTTTTATTAAATATTTACCATCTATAATGTTTGTTAAAAATTAACTTGTAATATATACACATATATTACAGTAACACTTCACATTAAGGACCTGCTTGCTTAATGACAATTTACTATAACAGGCAATATTTAAATCAAGTATATTGTCTATATTGAAGTTAATGTAATTTAGAAGGAATTTGAACTCGGGACGTTCAAGCTCCCTATAGCTATTCACTCCATCTTATACAACTGATATACATGACCACATACCTGTGTAAAAGATAAATGATATCCAATACATGTATTTTGTGCTAAACCAGAACTCATCAGTTGGTTCAGATTATCATCTCCTAATATATATATAATCAGTGCTCAGTTTACATTAAGATAGAAAATTTTCATATTTTAATGGACAAGCTTCAATTTTCTCCCTCCTCCAATTCTTCAGCCATCCATATCATTGAAAATTTGATGATGGAATGCTCAATGCCATTGTTGATGCCAATATAATTGTCATATCCATATTGACTTTAAGTCAATCTGATGCCTCACATATAAGATCTTAATATGTCTATTTAAATATGCAGAAGAGGAATGGGTAGAATACAGACTGAATTAATAATATTTGAATACAAGTATACTGTCTATACTGAACTTAATTTGAACTTAGACTTTCAAGCTCCCTACAAGTACCCACTCCACCTTATCCAACCAATACACAAGACCACATACATGTGAAACAAATAAATAATCTCTAATATACATATTTCATGCTAAACCAGCACTCATTCTGCCCATCCCTCTTCTGTATATGTTAGAGGTTAAGGTGACTTAAGGAGTTGAAGCATATCATCATATTTTAAATAATATGAAAAGCTGAAGAGTTGGAAGGTGGATAAGATTAAAACCTGTCCATTAAAGTATGAAGATTTGCTCTCTTAATATAAACTGAGTACTGATTATATATATGGGTGATAGATGATGATCTGGAACAACTGATGAGTGCTGGTTCACCATGAAATATGTATATTGGAGATCATTTATTATTTTCCTGTGTATGTGATCATGTGTATTGGCTGTGTAATATGGAGTAAGTAGCTATAGAGAGGATGAAAGTCTGAGTTCAAATTTCTTCTAAATATAACACACAATGTTTTTAAATAATACAAGCATATAACATTACAAATTACACTAAATATTTGAGCCAAAAATCTGTTCCCAAACTGGAATAAAGCAAATCTATATCTCTTATGTCAGAGCTGAAGCAGAAAAAGTAGTTACTATATAACAATATTAATGTAAAAAATACTAAAACAGAGTTTAAATATAAAATTTAGAAAGATTTATTGTACCTAGTATACTTTCAATGCTTTTGCATCATATTCACGGTTAGTTTGCTGAGAACATTAACTTTTTGCTGTTTTGAATACTATTTGATTTTTGGTTATGCAACGAAATACACCTTTATTTTTTGTTTGCAATCATTTCTTCCTTCACACATCACCACTATGGCATTTTTCTCATGATCATTATGAAAGAGATGAATCACAGTTTCAGGTTAATCTTAGATTTTTTATACATTAATGAATGTTGAGCCATTCTAGTTCTAAGATTTTCCCTGTAATAATATACATATGAGCAATCTATTTAGCTGCAATTTAGGGCATAGATCACATTGAGTTGCTCCAAAATTTTGTCCTTTGTGTTGTTAATAAGATTGTCTAAATTTTATAGGGGTTTTAAATCCAATATTAAATTTGTCCGAGCATATTTGTACTATTTTATTACTCTTATGTGATAAATATGGTAGAACAATCCAGATTTTATTATTTCTACGAATGACCATTTTATTAATTATTTTGGTTTTGAATTGCTCTATATATCTATATATGTGTGTTCTATCATAGCTTGCTTTTATCAGGTTAGCCTCGTAATATTGAATGTTCTCAGTTTTATCCGATTCATATTGGCACAAATAATAATTTCAGTATAAAAAGTTTTTTTAACCCAGAAAATTTATTAGGCATAAATACTTTAGATTTTATGTTTATGTATCCTCTAATATGAGGTGTGGGTTATAACCATCTTTCAGTTCTACTATCAAATTCAAGTCAGAATTTGTGTTCAAATCTGTGAGCATGTGATTAATTATATTTTGAAATGCATTTACAAAGACATCATCCATATAGTGTATATATATACAATTTTCTTGTGTGTTTAATATTGAGTCAGTTATATTTCTTTCTTTGTAAGTCAGAGTCTGACTAAATATGATTGCACTAATGGATAAGCCCATTGGCCAAGATTCTCAACACAAATGATAAATTTTTAGCATTGGACTGGCCAATGTAGTTTATGCAATGAACTGTAGCCAAAAAGATTGTCCATATGTATATTATGGTAAGACCAGGGAATTGTAGAACTAGAATCTGTCTTTCATAATTATGAAAGAGAGTGTGGCCATAGTTGTGATCCAAGTGTTGTCAAAATTTATGTGCGAAAAAATAAATGATAGCAAATGTAAAATAAAGATATAGTTCATTATACAAAATGAATATATAATCAACAAAAAATCAATAGCATTCAAATCAGCAAAAGATAATATTCTGAGCAGTCTAACCATAAATATGATATGAAAGCATGGAAAGCATACTTGGTACAATAAATCTTTCTGAAAAGTTGATATTTAAACTCTGTTTTAGTATTTTTTACGTTAAACATAATTATATAAAATTTTGTGTAAACTGATCATGTGTGGTGGTTGTTGGTTGATTAATATTTGACACACATATGATATCAGATACAGCATGTGATATAATAAATATGATAACAATAAAAAATAGTAACTCATTTTATCTTTATCACCAATAAATACTATATTTTGTATTGGTGAGAAAGTATTCATTTATTATTAACACTCGCAAAGCGTATGCACAATTAGCTTAAGAGGCTGATATTTGAATGTATACAATTATAAAACATACGCTATATAAAATAAATGCTTATTTACATATGATTAAGTTTTAGTTGGAATACGTTTAGTAAATTCTAGACAATTTCACCCACGTCATTCATTCAGACATCGTATATAGTAATTTAAAGTGATGGTTCCATCCTCACGCTTTACTTGCCAGTACTTCAGATTTGCTCATATATAAGCATTTGAGTGTAGGAATAAGAGGGATTCCTTTTATTCCTGCATAAATACTATATCTTGTATTGGTGAGAAAGTATTCATTTATTATTAACTCTCGCAAAGCGTATGCACAATTAGCTTAAAAGGTTGATATTTGAATGTATATAATTGATTTTTTTGCATTACAAAATTATGGGAGGGGGGGGTATTTTGTTAGTAGAAGTATATTTGACTTAGTTTTTACAAACAGTGAACAATTTATACACTCTTTGGCCGATCATTTAAAGAAAAGAAAGGATTAATATTTATTTTATTTATTAATTCAAAAATAATTTGACTTTATTCAGTTTAATAGTATAATCTTTTTTCATATCCATATTTTTTTATCAATCACAGTTTCAATTAATCATATTTTGAAGTTTAAATTTTTATTGCAACCATAAAACGTCACAAACAAATTGTTATTATTATCATTTTCAGGAAAGCCCAATGGATTCAATTTCTGAATTTGATACCACTTAGTTATTGTATTTTTAATTTAAATCAATTAAAAGCCAAAAACAAGAACTTCTTTATTTTGGATTCTGAATTCACAGGATGATGATGATTGTGTTATTTGCAATTTGTGAATATGAGTAATATTTTGAAATGTTATATATAAAGATTTTGGTTTATTAATTGATGTTCAGAAAACCCAAGTTCCTAATCATCCACCAACAAAAGAAAAACCGATAGTAACTTTTAATTTGGATCTATTTGAGAATATAAGCTGGATTAAATAGCTTGGTAATTTTATAAGTAGAAAGTTGGACTTAGATGTTGTGGTCTAACTCAGACTCTAATGTGTTGCTGTATTTCATCGCAGAATAATAACTATTGCAAACAAGTTAGCTGTATAGAGAGCTATTAAATTATTATATGGAAGTGAAACATGGACATCAGCTGTATGCTATTATGAAAATAACATAATCTATAGTAATAATAATTATTATTTTTATTTATCTTCTAAACTTGATTACTACATCATCTAGATAACTTCATACTCTTTTTTCTAATAATTTGTTTTAATTCTTCATAACTGTCTTGTTTTATATTTCTTCATATAATTTTTCCTTGATCTATTCCAGTACCTTATATTCCAAAAATAAATATTCAATATTCTTCCTGCCATCTTTCCACATTAACCATAATTACAGTCCAAATTCTTACTCTATTTTTGCCTCCAATTGTTGGTACACAAACTTGCTGTCTTTGTATCAAATAATAAGCTTAAATATATATATATATATATTGTAACTGCTCAAAATGTATAGCTCACATGTAAATCACCCAAAAGAATTTTCATAGGATCTCCACATTCCGATGTCACAGAATAACATTTTCTTTTTGTAGCCTGCTAAAATCAGCTAAACAATAAGACACTTATCATATTCTAATTAAATTATTGATTGCACATCCTAAAAAAATAAGACACTACAATTTATTTAAGTATTTACAAATTTACAATATGCAAATAATAGCGTAAATTGACTGCCCTATCAATTTTTAAAACAAGTTGATATATTAACTTTATGCACAGATAATACATTTTTAACTGATTCTGAACAGAAATAAACTTTCTGCATAGTCTAGTGATGACAGACAATTATTATTACAGTTTTGAGATTAATAAATGTACAGCTTGAGGATATGCTGTGTTCATTAACTATTTAAAGAACTAGACTACTATAAATACTTTCTCATATGTCGTAGCATCGGCCGGGATGCGAACCCACACCCGTCTGCAACCAACAACTTGCTTGCAAGGCTGGTGCGATGACCTCTCGGCTAACAATGCTTGACTACTATAAATACTTTCAGACTGTAATACAGGTAATTAACTAAATGCCATATGTAAAATGCAAGAAAACATCTATGTTACATTATTTATGAATAAATAAATACATGTGAGCCAGAAATACATTACACAATAGAAAATTTTGTCTATGGTGTACTATTGTAAAGGTATTAAGCATAAGATTGATCATCAGTTCACAAATGGTATCATCCAAGACATTTACAAAAAACCCAGATGATATATGGTAGGATTGTCCATCTACAACATACCACTGCTCGAAGTAAGATAATGACTGCAGAACACTGATAATATCAATAGTATCACAATCATTTATGAATGATTAAAACCCATACAAATGAATCACATATATGAACAAGACAGCTCGAAATAAAGTTACAGTAGTTCATTTACATCAATACACCCAAATTATCCTTTCCCAAACCTAAAGGGTAGTTTGCTTAAAACTGTAAATTATAAAAGACAATAAAAGACAATATTAATTTATTCTCACTATGCCACCTATTTTAATTTTGCAGGAAGTGGAAATGACTGGTTTTAAAATATTAAGATTTTAACAGCAAGGCCAAGGATTGCAGTAACAAGCTAATCACTATAGATAAAAACTTTACTTTTCTTTCAGATTTTATGGCAACTGAATCACAGCATCATAAAATAAAATAGCAATTCTTTATCGTACTAGTTATAAGCAGATTTACAAATTAATAAATAATAAGTTATAAAATAAATTTCATTATAATAGAGATAAACATGTAATGTTAGTAATAGATATTTCTACTAAGATATTTTTAAAGTTCATACCCATTGTCTTTCATCATTAAGAATTCAAGCTCAGACTTCAGGTATTGGTATTCTTTTAGCAAACTTTAGTTGACTATAGCTATAATGGCAATAGATTTTAATCAGGTCACATCAGAAAGTAGTTTACTTGTTGATTGATGGCTGGTTTCTCCTCATAGCGGTAAACCCTTGAAGTTTAGGCATATAATAGACACAATGCTATTTCTATATTAGCTGTTATCTTCTTTCATTCTCAATAGATCTTTGGTCTGCACTTTGTCAGCTGGAAAGAGTGAAACAGAATGCAGATTCTCTACCATTATATTTTACAATACCAAACACAATAAGTATACTAAAAGCACAATCAGAAAGGTCATTGCAATAAAATCAATCAAAATATTTCAGCAATAATACTTCAGAGAAATCAATAATAGTTTAGCAATCAAAGTATATCTTTCAGCAATAAAAAATAAAAGTAATATAAACAATAAGCAATCAGAAGTATATTGAGCACAATAATTTATAACCCTTATTTGTAGTTCCTGGAGTTAGCTTATCAGCAAAATCAGATCGATTGGCTGTCGTTTCAATCTATTGTTGGTAGATAACTCTTCAACTTTGTTTTGGTCTGCTGCTTTATTTGTCCAGTCATACCGTTTACAAATTTTTATCTTTGAAAGGGAATACTAAAATAACAGCCTAAATTACATCAGATATTTATCTCTTTAATTAATTGAACTGTTTATAAGAATTTTAATTATTTTTGGTAAGAATATCATTTCCACTTTATAATTGTTAATAGAAAAAAAAAACATTTTGTTTTAACATAAATTTACAATTAACCATGCCATATACATTTATCTGTGCATATAAATATATAAATATATACAACTTTTTTTATTAAAATTATTTAAAACATTTACTTTTAAAAATTACTTCATATTTTTAAATTACAAACTTGCATATATAAATATTGCTTCAATATATATTAAAGAAGAGAAATGAAAATATTATATTCATGTAAACAAAGATAAATTTAGCTTTTGATGTTGCTAAGAAACTATTAATTACTATTAATTGACAACACCTGATGATAAACAAATTTTTTCAGGTTAATGAGAAAACTTGTTTAGCCCCAAAGATTGTCAATTAGTAGTATTGATAATTTCTTAGCAACATCAAAAGCTAAATGTTATCTCTGCTTACATGGTTATAATCTTTGCAATTCTATTTATAATAACAATCCATGGAAATATTTAATTTAACATAAGTATATTTACACATCACTGCAGAATGACTATATCTCCAAATTTAATCCATTTTTTTAATCTATAGCTTCTTGTTCCTTTTCTTCCCATTAAATTAAAAAAAAACTTTATTGTCTTATCCATCCATCTTATTCATGGTATCTTGTTAGGATTTTTATAATCTTGTGAGGTCCAGTTTAATCTATTATTGCTTTCAATGACATTAATGGCATCTCACGGTTTTTAATCCATATAGTAGCTTACATTTCTTTATACTTTATTGTGTGGCCTGAGTCTTTATATAGTGCTTATAAAATTATTTAAATTTAAAATTCATATGAAGGTAGTGATAATGATATAACTCATTTATTAAAAATCTTCCTTTTCAAATATGGACCCATGTCATAATTAAACTTTTTTATGGATTAATAAAATTTAAACAAATAAATGTGGCATTATCCATATAAATAAGTAAAGAACTATGTCTTAGATAATGATGGTGTGAGTAACTACCAATTATAATTGATAACATCAAATTAAAGCACTTGAACTACTAGCCAACAATAGCCTTTTATATTCATATAAGATATTGGGCATTAAGATGACAAAGAATTTCCTTTTGTCTCTAAACAAAATTTTGACAAAAAGCTATTATTGGTTACTAGAGAAAGTGGATTTAACTTAGTGCTGTCAATTTTATTTGATAGTTATCTAGCAATATAATTGCTAAACCATATTTCTCTAGTTATATACAGGAATAATCTCATTCATTTATTAAATCTAAATTAATTCTTGAGTTAACATTTATATGAATTCTAAAGACAAGATGATTTGTTATATCCAGCAGCTCAGAAAAGATGAGATTCTTTTAATTTTTCATACTTAATAAAAATACCTGTCTGGGTTTGTATTCCATATAAGACCGTGAATATTGATATAAATCTCAGTACTGATAAAAAGCGATTGTTAGCAACTAAAGCAAATAATTAATTTAATTTGAGAATAGCAATTTTAATTGGTAAGTTATCTAACAATATCTTTGCTAAAACATATTTTTTTAATTATTACATACATAATTTCCATATAAGTAGCAGTCAATACCCATCCTTAAAGGTACACGTATGACCTTGAATACTAATTAGAATGTCAAAATAAAAGGAGAAATATTGTTCCTTTATTAAACAAACGTAACTATGCTTAACAGGTAAATAATTACATAGCCAAATATAACACTTGATGGCATGACAAGCAAATGATACAAACCTGCTAGTCATCCAAACTTAGTAAAACAACTGTAATCGTAGGGACCTCTACAGGTTTTAAACCACAAGCTCTCTCTTTGGAAGAAAAGAGAGGAACCCTAAGCTTGTGGTTTAAGACCTGTAGAGGTCTCTCTGATCGCATTTTATACGCATGTGCTTGAGGCTACAGCCTTAATAAATATTACTTACGTAATCAATGTGCGTTTAAATAAATTTATAATTAAAACAACTGTAGGAAACAACCAAATCTTCATCATTTAGTAATAGGGTGCCCTAGTGAAGAATTTCCTCTTTTATCATTGTACTTATAAGAGGCTGTTGGAAAGATCTTCACACTAAAGTATTCTTAAATTTTACTTTACTATAGTATATATGTGTGTGTAACTTCAAGGATTAAAATAATTATACTAAATGTCAATATACTTTATAAGTGCATTGCTTTTATAAACTTATATTCTTTTTCAATTAATATGTATAGTTAGAAAAACATGTTTTTCTGTTTTCATTTTAATATTTGAAACAGCAACAACTTTAGCTAAAGGATTAAAATAAAATCCAAGTGAATGATAACATAGAAATTGAAAGCACTTGTAGTTATTCTCACTGCTGTTAACATGCACTATAAAACAAGTTTCCTCTTAGCACTTGTTTCGGCTATTTTTATCTAATTGATCCTCAACCCCCTCTCAAGCAGCAGTGGAATGATGCTATATCAAAATAAAGCTTTAATTATTTTTTGTTATCATAGAAAGTCATAGCGGCCAGCCCTTCCAAAATCACCAGGTTTAACGTTCGCATAATAAAAAGCTGATTAATATAAGAAATGTTTTGATCTAATTCATAAATCTCTCTAAACAATTCATGTTTTCCTAGAATGGATTTTAAAAATTGTTAATGGGTAGGATAATGTTTAGAAAATAACATGAGAATTGATATGATTATGTTAACAAGGTGAAAGAAAATGCATTATTAATATTTTTATTCATTCTTATCAAAAAAGATTTATTGAAATCAATCTCCTCTAATATAGAAGGTTTTAACAAATTTAAAGACCACTCATTTATACAGTCACATAGATACACACATATATTACACCGATGTATAATATACCCAGTTTATTATATTGGTGATTATTTATCTTTTCAACAGATATGTGTTCGAGTGTATCAGTGTTATGAGATAGTGTGGAGAGTGGTGGGTTGTGTGAAGGTCTGTGCTCATACCCTATATATTACATATATACACACAGGTATATAATAAGCCTGTGTTTCAGTTATAATATACCCAGTTTATATATTTTATTAAAGGTGAGTTTATTAACTATTAAAAAAGCTTTAAAACTACACACTACAATAAATAATATTTAGAGTTATACAAATACAATTTTTTACCTCATAAATAAATCTGCCTTTAAAAAAAAAAATAAAAACGAAACATATATATATATACACTCTAAACTTATTAAAATTATCAAATTAAATAATAACAACTCTCTCCATACATTAGTGTAATACAGTGCAAGGTATAAGGATCAATGGATGTTAGAAAATTTGTGCATCAGCATCAAATCCCCATCTAGGACCTACTCATCCAATATCTCCAGACTAGTTTCTAGCTTGTGGCCTTCGTTAATGTGGGCCTTGGATATGAGAGCACTGCATCTAGATTTTTGGATCTAATGCAACTCTCTATGAAACACAATAATGTTTCCAATCCAAGGGTATTCACTTGTATAGTTAGACATATCTGAATCCAGTTCAGTTTCTATACATTTTGGCATCTTTGGTTTGTTTAATAATCATAGTCACGATCATTCTTGGCCAGGGTTTTAACAACTAAATCATTGCACAATACTCATTTCTTATGCTTACACAAGCTGTTAAGACAATAGAAACTCTCTCCATACATTAGTATCACTCAGTGCAATGGATGCTAGAAGCTTTGTGCATCAAAATCCCTATTCAGCTTGTTTAGTTAAGCATAAGAAATGGTGATCGTGTGATGTTTTAGTGGCTTTTAAAATTAAATAAATTTGCAAAAAAAACAAAAAAAAAAAACCAATTTGATTAATGTATCTAATAGACCAAAATTTTAAATTTTAAAAATATAACTGACACTAATAATTTAATATATAACTTTTAAGAGAGAATTTAAAAGAGATAATAAATGCAAATTTTTTTCGTAGTTGTTTTTGTTTTATATATCAGTATATAAGTTTAATAATAATATATTTTTAAAATAATTATAATGACAGTAAAATATAATTGATTTTAATATTTTTATTAAAATATTTTTATGAAGCTGAGTAAATAAATTATCTTAAGTTTCAATTGGAATGTTGTTTGAATTTTATCAGTTTTAAAATATTTATTAAATTTTTTTTTTGTGTATGATATTAAATAATTAAGAGACAACTTTCAAATTATTGACCAATGAGAATTAAGCAATTGGTTTCCACATCATGTTTGGGGGGATATTTATAGAATTAGCAGAAGATGGGAAAAAAATGAAACCGGTTAGTAAATTAAATGGTTGTATAAAATCTTTGTAAAATTCATCAAATTTTAAAAATATTTTATTTTATACAACAGTTATAAGTCAATTAATCTTAAAGAAATAAATGTAAAATACTTAAAAGAAGTTTATTAAGCTGGTAGAATAATCTAAACGAATTTGTTTGTCAGTGTCACAAGTTATAATTTGGGGAAATCGATTTACAATTTTAAAATGCTAGTACAGAAAAAGTTGCCAGTATATATTATTGTTATAAACAGAAAAATGGAGAAGAATAAAAGTAATTTGGTACAAGTAAATAAAAAGTTGACAATCATTTATATAAGAAAATATTTTCTTTACCTCTACTTTATTGAATAGCCTAAGTAATAGTTTGACTAACAAAAAGAACCAAACCAGGATAAGAATAATTAACTTTTATGAATTCAGGAAGAGAAGGTATAGAATTTTAGTATAAGATATAACTGAGATAAAAAGTTGAAAAAAATAATTAGTGCTATCAATCAAAGTAACTTATGCAGTTTAAATTAAAAGTATAATATTATTATTATTTAAGGATGGAAATTTGTAATATTTTATAAAGCAACATTAATTTTAATCAAACAAGTAGGATAATCAATCTTTATTCTTAATTGTAAATAAAAGTATGTAGTCAAGATAAGTCTTCTATTTAGCCATTATAAGTTTTTATTGAAGTAAGAAATGTAAAATGGCAGACAATTCACGAAGAAGAGATAATAAGCTTAAGTCTGTTAAATAAATTACAAATTATATCCTAAGAGATTTAATTTCAAGAGACTTATTTATATTTATCCTAAGAAAAAAAAACATATATAAAACAGAGATGAAATGAAAGATTTAAGTGAAAATAACTTATTAATCAACACTTCAAATAATTAACATTTAAATATATGTTTGACTTGGTTGGTTAATTACCAATTTCATTAACTTTTATAATAACATCACATGACCACCACTTCTTATGCTTGTGTATAACTGTTGTTAAAACAGGCAAAACTCACTATACATATTACCACACACAGCAAGCTAGAGTATTCAATGGATGCCAGAAGGCTTGTGCATAAAATCCCCATCTAGTGCCTACTCAGTCTGGGGATATTGGATGAGTAGGCACTAGATGGGGATTTTATGCACAAGCCCTCTGGCATAATTTTATGCACAACCCTTCTGGCATTCATTGATTACTCTAGCTTGCTGTGTATGGTAATATGTATAGTGAGTTTTGCCTGTTTTAACTTTTATAATAGATGTATGAAACAATTCTGACATGTAAATATGGAAAATTATCTCAAGAAGCATCTTACAATGACAGATTTCAGTTTATTATTGTTAGTGATTATTTTTAAAATGTTGGGTAGAAGATCCTTGGAACTACTGATAAACATAATAGTTTAAAGTCATAGTTTGCAAGGAAGTATTGAATATAATATTGAAGTATATGAGAAAGAATTGCAAGGAAGATGAAAAAGAACGAAATAAACAATATTTTTTTTCTTTGGGTATTATTTTAAACAATTGCCAACATTATTTTAGTTATTAAGTTAATCTTAGATTAGGTAAGTTAAATGATTGTATGTATTAATATGTATTATATTTTAATGTTTGTTTTAAATTAATAACTTTAAAGTTATACTTAGGGTGAGAACATAATAAACATGAAGGAAAGAGAAGATTAAAAATGGGGTAAAACAATGCTTTAAGTATTTATTATAAGGTAACACAATTAAAATTAATTTATTGTATGCTTTAGTGTATGAAATAATTAATAATCAACTTACTATTATGATACAGAACCAAGAGATGGTAGTTATAATAATATAAAATTATGTATGATAATAAAATTTTACAGAGCAATATGAAAGGATTAAATGTCTGAATGATAAAAGTGGTTAATAAAAAAAAATTGATCTCAGTTTTAAGGTTACATTGATGGTTGTCAAGTTATATACTTTGTTTTGTAACACATCATCATGGAAAGATAATATTATAATATTGTTATGCTGATATTTAGTAATGATGTATGCTAGCAATACCTTTTTAGAGTTAGATAAGTTTATCATTTTAAAATATGATTAATATGTTTAAATTATACTTTCCTGAAGAACTGATGGGACAAACATTATGAGGTTAGTCTAAATGACACCCATATATGTAACAAACATCACATGACCACCACATCTTATGCTTGTGTATAACTGTTGTTAAAACAGGCAAATCTCACTATACGTATTGCCACACCCAGCAAGCTAGAGTAATCAATGGATGCCAGAAGGCTTGTGCATAAAATCCCCATCTAGTGCCTACTCATCCAATATCCCCAGACTAGTTTCTGGCTTGTGGCCTTCATCAAATCTTCTGGCATCCATTGAATCCTCTATCTTGCTGTGTGTGGCAATACGTATAGTGAGTATTGCCTGTTTTAACAACAGTTATACACAAGCATAAGAGGTGGTGGTCATGTGATGTTTCTTGGCTTGAAACCAATCCTTCCTAATTAGGATAGTGGTGGATATGGTTATTAAAGAACCAAAGACACCAAAATGTATGGGTACTGAACTGTGTTCAGACCCATATGACTATATAAGCTAATAGGCTTGGATTGAAAACTAAGGTGTTTTCAGTTTAAGTCTCATAGTTTTGTAGCTAAATAGAGATGAAAGGTGGCTGCTGGAGGGTTGCATTAGATCCTAAAATCTAGGTGCAGTGCTCTCAGATCCAATGCTTCTCACTGATGAAGGCCACAAGCCAGAAACTAATCTGGGAATATTAGATGAGTAGGCACTAGATGGGGATTTTATGCACAAGCCTTCTGGCATCCATTGATTACTCTAGCTTGCTGTGTGTGGCAATACATATAGTGAGTTTTGCCTGTTTTAACCCATATATGTAATTTTGAGATATAATAATGTTAGAAATTTTAAAATAGTGGTGTTAAGATCCATAAGAGCTTAATGTAAAAGCCTGGATATTAAGGTAGCATCATTAAGAGAAAATGACTACTTGCCATGAGAGCATATCTTATTTAAAAGGGAAAGAAGATCTCAATTTCATATTTGTTGTATTTTACTGTACTAAAAAATCAGTTTCTTATCTACAGAATTTTAAATAATAAAGAAAAGTAAGCATTAAACATAATTGGTTGTATTTTAAGAAAGATTGTAATATCTTATCTAAGTTGTAAAAAATTGTTTAATATGAAATGGAAGTAAACGCAAAAACAAATGTTATAATACTTAAGTAATTTTTTAATTGATACCAGATGAAAATAAAAATGAGATCAATGATGAAAAAAAAAAAAAAAAGGATGAATAAAATGAATTATTATCAAGAGGTGGATTAATATTGGTTCTATTACTTACATTAATCTTATAGATTTTACATTATAAAAAACAACAACATAACTGTAAAAATTGAGTATGGTTGTCAATAAAATTTACATGTATACAAAAAAAAAATATCAAAATTTATGAAAGAATTGTATGGTATGGAAGGAAGTAAAAGAGGAACATATTGTGTACTCAATGAAATAATTGAAAATTGGACCTACATTTAAAACTAATAGACATTATGATAAAACCTTAGCAAGAAAGAAATATAATATATGTTAAAAATAACTAATAGGAAATTTGAATAATGAAATATATTGATGTAATTTAAAAGTTTAATTTCTAAGCAGTATATAGGAATAAAGTATTGTTCTCATTGATGTAAATAATTGTACAAGGATGTTAATAATATTATATGTGTTTATATTTTATTATGATTTGTAATAGTTAAAACTTTGTTACTGATTATTGTTATTTGTTTAAATAAACAAATATTTTGATATAAATGTAGACTAATAACTTTGTTTCTACTCCGAATTATTTTCATCACACTGTCATATCTAAATACATACATTATGGGAATATTATAAAGAACAAAACTTGATAAATTAATTGTTTATTAAATTAAATTACAACTACTTAAATTATATTACTTAAGAGCATCATATTTTTAATGGGAAATATTTATATCTTTAAAGTCATATTAAATTTACTGTAAAATTAATTTGAATTCATTTTTAAAACGAATTCAAGATAGTATATGAGTTTACAAGAGAGATTGCTATGGAAAAACCTCATACAGTTTACATTTTAAGTTAAGAGAAAAGTTGATTAATTAATTTACTGAAGTTATTAAAAAGGAAAAAGTTAATTTAATTAATGGGTATGGATTCTGATGATTCTAAAAGTAATTCATTTTTATAATTAGTGTTTCTAATTTATAAATAAACTAATTGTTGGAAAATATGGTAGTAATTAATAATTTGGAATTTCTTATACTGTAGTTGTTAAAGATATGCTGATCTTAAGAAAATGATCTAAACTGTATTTGTAGTGTTAGATGTGGTTATTATTAAGATAGTTGAATCTTAGTAAAATCACTCTTATTATTCAATTATCTTAAATGGAGTAGTTGAGGTCCTTGAGATATACATAAGGTAATAGTAGTTATTATAAAGTATTTTATAATAAATTCGGTTTTATTATTTTTTATGTAACTGATTAAATAAGTAAAAGGAAATAACCATTATTTTAATGAAAGATTATGTTAGACATTGTCTATTGTGAAAAATTTTCTAAGAAATATACAATAGCTATGCCATTGGGAGGTATATTTTATATGCTTTCTCAAAACTACTCTATTGTAACTGCCTCTTAAATCTACCTTAGATATTATGTAATAGATATTTATAGTCAGTTGTTGATCTCATAAATTGGTGTTTTTTTTATATAATTTATAGTTTGATATCTGAGCTAGGCTAAAGATAAGATCGATTTGTACAGTGGATATGTGTAGAGTTGTATGTATGTGGTAATTATATTAATACCACAGTTATATTTGGTTTTTAATTTTAATTTAAAATTTTAAAAAAACTAAGATTACTTTTTTTTTTAAAATTTATGTAAAAGTAAATTGTATAAATTAATTGCTTTTCAGATTTGGGGATTTAGATTGATAAGAATAATTAAAAATAAAAAAAAACAAAAAGAAAATAATTTTTCATTAGTTAATTCCTAGATCTGTAAAGGGCAATTTATTTTTGTTAATTAGATAACTATTGTTAGCTATATGGAGAACTTTATAAATTTTAATTAAAAAAAAAGTTTTGTAATTGGTTCAGATATGATTCAGCTATAAAAGGCTTAATCAGGCCATTGTATTAGCTTTCAATAACTCTGGGATACTTGCACGAGCTAAGAAGATACAGTCACCAAGGAAAAAGAGAATCGCATAAACTCTGATACAGGCACAAATTCTAAGAAGAAACTTAGACAAACTAATCCTGCAAACCTAGGAGAGAACAATTCCTGCATATTCTGAAAGCAAAGCCGATCCAGCAATTCTGTTTAGAATGAACGCTAAACCTACAGCAAGAAAATTTTCTTCTACCATGATGTTCTAAGCTTCTCACTAGGACAGGTTTGGATGCATTGTGTCTACATTAACTGCCTATAATGCCATAAGAACTGGCTACAAAAAAACCACTAACCGACTCGCCTAAGCCTAATGTCAGGGAATCCAGATTAATGGACAATATTCAAGAAGTCTAGTGCACTAGCATTTAAATAAATTATTAAGGTACCTTATGTTTTACAATTTTAAATAATTGTGTCTTAAATTCGATTTCTTTTTTTTAAAAATATAAATGTGTTTCAAGTTTTATTTTATGTAATTCGTTTCTGTGTGTTTGATTTTTTTTTACGAGTGCTAGTTTCAATCCTATACTGTATGTCCTATTTAAGTCTTAGTAAGTAAAATAGTATAGTTTTATTTATAATCTCACATTCCTTTTTATTCTAGAAAACAATCTGGATATTACAGACTATTTTAATTAACTTCTGGCTCGTAACCCATTTTATTATTAGTTCTACTTATGTTGAGAAACTATAATTCTTTATAATAGATTATTATGAAATGTAATAGTCATTAGTTTTATTCCTTCGAGCTTCCAATTTGTTTATTCGGTGCACGTATGATAGTTATAACCCTTTCAATAGGTAGATCATGAGCTCCTAGCCTGTCTCACTGTGAGGGAGGTCAATCGATTGAAATTAATAACTTTCAACACTTTTTTTTTTATTTATTAATGTTTTGGAAATTACCTTCGTATTTCTTCGGTTTCGACATAAGCTTGCATAAATCTCAAATACGGAGATTCAGCCTTTTCCTAACTATGGGTTATAAGCAGGAAGCTAACCTCCCTTGTCTTGCATGAGATCACTGTATACTTACTAATACTTCTGCTACTGTCAGTATTTTGCACTCTTTCATGCACAGGAAATCGCTCTCTAAGACATAAAAAATATTTTAGTTTAATTTTGATGAATGTACAAGTAGTACATTTTAAGTGTGTTTTAAAAGCTTATTATTTAAATTTATGTTTATTTAACCATGCCACTAATAAAATAATTATTCCTTGTTACTTAGTTGATTTTGTTTTCTGTTGCTACCTTTCCAACTTTCTGAACAAAACATAAGATCTCATTTGCTTGATTGAGCTAGGCCGGTGCATTCGGGTTTGCATATCCTGTCCACCCTTAAAATAAATGTCTAGTTCCGATTTTTGGACTAGTGGTGCCCTTGTGGTTAGTATATGCAAGACCTAAAGTTTTTGTCTGGTACAAGATATATATATATATGCTTAAAAGCTTAAAAATAATGAAGTATTATTTTTACATCGCACTTATATAAGCACACATACGAAATACAGAGAGCGTACCAATAGCTCAAACAAACTCTTAATTGATAAGTGTGGTGAGCCATAAGCTCAAAAACAATTGGTCTGGGAATAAGTGTATTTCAGATAGAGATTTTAAATATTTTCTTTTATTGTACTTTTCAATTAAGAGCTTGTTTGAGCTATTGGTACACTCTCTGTATTTAATTTTTGTAAATACAAGCTTATAAAAGCAATGTCATGTTATATATAACTTGCTTTATTGATAAGTACACATTTATACATATTTATACACAGTTTTATTGATTTACAATAGTGCTTGAGCATATCCTATGTTGTTTAGAGAAATTGCTATAATATAGAATATAACTTTAATTTTACCTCTTTCTGATGCTATTTGTTTTTTTAAATCTTGAACATTAAATTTACTAATAATGATTTTTATTGGTAAGGTGAAAAACATTACCAAGTTACACTGAAGATGATCGTGGATATACCCTCAACTTCATTTATAGAAAAATATAAATGATATAAACAATATGACAGCTCAGTCAGTGACAATTGCTCTTGATCATAGTATATAAAACGGCAAAACTCTCCATACAGTAGTGACACCCTGTGCCAACCAGAGTAATCAATGGATGCCAGAAGGTTTGTGCATAAAATCCCTATCTAATGCCTACTCATCCAATATCCCCAGACTAGTTTCTGACTTGTGGCCTTCATCAGTGAGGAGCTTTGGCATTACTGTATGGAGAGTTTTGCCTTGTTTATAACCAATTATGTGCTAGTATAAGAGATAGTGGTCATGTGATCATAATATATAGTTAAGCTGTTAGATATACCAAACCAATTGACATTTATAAAGCTTGCTATATGAATGAAAATCTACAAATAACAAAAGAATAGAGTTGTTAGTGATGTGCTTTTTAAAATTATTTGAACATCATGATTGGGTATAAATCTTTATGGTATTTTGAAAAGCATTTAGTGATATTTGGAGTTAATAATCATTAGTATTATTAAACATCTAACCATCATTATTATTAATCACTTGCAAAGTATAATGCGTGCATCTTTCCAGATTTCCTCCAAGCTCTCCTGATTTTTTAGACAAATATTAATACACTAATAACAATATTTCCTTAATAAGATTATCATTTTTTTATCCCTTGTTCCCTATTTCTATGTCTTTTATATACTCATTTACTAACAGTAAGTAAGGACCAGAATTGGTTAAATTGCAACTACATTAACTTAATCCTAAGCTAAAAATATTGACTACAGAAAGATTTTTCAAGTTTCACTAAGATTTTAATAGTCTTAGCATGTGGATGCATAAACCACAACATCCACACACACATACATGTGGCTACTTTTTATCATGTCTATAATGAAATTGTATATATTGAACAGTGTTCGAATATGTGGATTCGAATCACCGGTCTCTTAGGCAGAGAAGAACATACTCAGGCAGAGAAGAACATACTCGGAGAGTATGTATGCCCAAACGATAGCTATAAAGTATATAACTAGCATTACATTTCCAGGACATAGCTTCTTCTCGGCTGTTGAGTTCAACACCAAGTTCAAAGCACTTTTTTTGTTTGTGTATAAACACGGGCACCACCTGCTTATTCTAAAAGAATACTAAAAGAATAGACAACGCACTTTGAATAGTGGCCACTAACTCAATGCCTAAATCCACGACTAGCTCAATTGTTTGTAATCACTAATAGATTATACTTAATTAGTGGTTAAAAGACTTGATAAAAAGAATTGATAAAAAGAATTGATAAAAGAATTTGGTAAAAGAATTGATAAAAAGAATTGACCGACAAATAAAGTTTAATTTTAAAGATAATTTATTAACTAACATTTATTTACTAAATTTAAACATTTTATAATTCTAATAAAACACACGCATATTTTAAATTAACATTTCTAAATAGTTTAAACATTCCTATAGATTTAATAACAAAACACTCTAATTTAACTAATAAATATTGATATAATGACCATGCACATATTAACTCAAGTACACACATAATAATGATAATAAAGGACGACATAGCATTTGAAATTTAATCACACACATCAATAGTTCATTTATGTATGATATAGAGTTCATATAATTAGACTCTTGAAAGATTCATACGAATTAATGCAATGCAATGGCTATTACAGTATAGAACGAAATAAGCAAATATTTTTACCTAGGTTTTTTTTTGAATGTTGACGTAGAATTTTGTTCTTTGGAGGCTGCTTTTGGTGAGGATATTTCCATTATAAATGCTTACCAGCCAGCTGGGATGTTTCCTTGCTGAGTTTCCTGATTTTCACGATTATTGCTATCGGAGACAAATAGATACTGACAGAGATTTTCTAAGATGTTAAGCTGGCATTATTTCACGGGCAGATCTGCTGTTTTCTCGGACATCTGGGCTGGAGATGAACGTGCATTCCAAAATATTCTCAGCACTACATTTTGTTTCTTAACTGACTCAATTAATTTCTGAACTGCACTCTCTCAATAACTTTGTGAACTGATTCACTGTCCGATAAAAAAGTCTATTTATATCTGCAACATGTTGTCGAAATATTTCTGGTGATAATCATTTGATAAACGTGTTGTTTTATTTTATTAATAGCCATTGCCGTTTTTTAATGATAATCTTTTATTTTGCATACATTTTATTTATTTACAAATCATACATATATATGCACATATATTTTTAATACAATTTAATATTTAGTTTTAACATTATTTTTTCTTTAATTAAAATTGAATGAAAAGAGATTTGTATGTTTTAACTTTTTTTAAATTATATTTTTACGAATACTAATAAAAACTCTTTACTTCCTTTTATAACCCTTAGTTTCATTTCTCAAACCAAGACTCCCCCTCCCCCCCTTTGACTAATTAATTGTAGCTTTTTAATTTCAAAAACTAACGCTAGAAAACTATTTAATTCTTATCTTTTTCGAAAACAAGCTGCAATAAATTCTTCAACATTTAATTTTATGTTTTTCTTTTATGAAAGATTACTTTAATAATAATTTTAGATAAAAATTATATGTGCCTATATCAATATAGGTACATTACACCGCCCTTCCTTTTGAGAGTAAAATGCATCATTTTTGACCATTTTATCTCTGACAATATTAAATCTTAATTTTTTATTTTTTTTTATTTTATTGACATGTTATTTATTTGTTTAATTCGATCACTTTAATCAAACCCTTTATTTTATTCATTTATTTAATCCTATAATTGTTACTCTTAAATCATTCATTTGACCTACTTATTTAACTTGATTTTATTGATTTTTAACTGTTTATTTACAAGCATTTCTTCTTACATAATATGTGTGTGGGGAAAAAATCTTTTATTCAATAATGCCTCCCTGTTATTATTATTATTTCTAAATTTCATTTAGTATTATTACCGCCTGTCCGGTGGTTGTTTTTCTCTTTTCACTAACCTCAATGACCAGGCATTATATGTTCCTTTTTCCTCTATTCCCTGTGCTATCACAAACGCGTTATTACCGTATTGCCATTTGATGATATAAGGGCCGTCGTATATTGGCTGGAATTTCTTGTATATATGTTTTTCAGGATGACTCACCAGATGAACTCTCACCATGACCTCATCTCCCCTCCTGAATATAGCCTTAGGTCTTCCCTGCCTCTGCTGCCTTAGCCTGCCCATTTTTCTTAACTGGTTGAGCACTTGCTTAGCATCTCTTCTCTGGTTGATTGGATTTACCCCCACTGGCAATTTAGTCTCAAACGGATACGGAATATTTCTTCCAAAATGTAGCCGAACAGGTTCGAATCCTGTAGACTCATTTCTTGACCAGTTTATCATGTTGATTATTCGTGATGTTTCTTTCACCCATTTGCGATGATCATCCTGTATATAAACCCGAAATAGACGCCCCAACTCCCTCATAACCCCTTCACATGGATTAGACTGAGGGTTACGAATCGACGTAAGTATATGTCTTATCCCACGTCTGTCCATCCATTTCTTCCATTCGCTAAATATAATAGGCGTTCCATGATCCGACAGAATTCTGTCTGGAATTCCTACAGTTTTAAAGTATTGTTGCTCCAAAACTCGAATAGTCTGTCTTGCGTTCGCTTGGGCTACTGGATATGCCACTACCAGCTTCGAAAACACGTCATATGTTACCATGAGATACTTCATTTTATTGAATGGAGGCAGAGGTCCATAGAAGTCTATCACTAGTAAGCTGTTCAGGCGTTGGGAATATATAGGTTGCAGCGGCCCGACTCCTGATGTGTTAGCAGGCTTGGTTGCTGAACATATGGTGCATCTACCAATCACGTCTGTAATATTGGCATTCATTCCTGGCCAGTAAAACCAATGACTCAGCCATCCTTCCACTTTATTTGCCCCATAATGTCCGAAAGTGTTATGCGCATATTTAATCATTTGCTCTCTCATGGCGACCGGAAGAATAATGCGTGTTTGTTTTTTTTCCATAACACATGCTGTAAGAGTCCTCCCTTTAAACAACAGTGATTTCGGTCCCTCCACAGCAGATTATTGGCTGTTTTTGTTACAGGCTGATGACATAAATACTCTACTATTTGTTTGCAATCATTATCTTCCTCTTGCTGCTCCTTTAATCTGTGCAACTCATCTTCTATCCCATTTCTTTTATATATTTTGGCGGCAGCTATATACGCTCTGTCGCAACTCAAGTGTTGTTCTTGAGCTACTGGATATCGGCTTAAGGTGTCTGCCACAATATTCTCTTTGCCACGACAGTAAGCCACTTTGTAATTAAATTCTTGCAGGAATAAGCTCCACCTTATTAGCTTGCTATTATTCAAGAAGCTGTGATTAATAAATTCAAGGCTCTTATGGTCAGTGACTACTACCACTTCAGAGCCTACTAAATACTGCCTGAATTTCTTGGATGCCCACACAATAGCCAAGGCTTCCTTCTCGGTTACAGTGTAGTTCACTTCCGGTCCCCTTAGTAAATGGCTAATGAAACAAAGAACTCTGTGCTGTCCCTTGTCCTGTATCTGAAATAGCGCAGCCCCCAATCCAAACCCGCTGCTGTCCGTTTGTACAAAGAATGGTTTGTCAAAATTGGGATATGACAGCATAACTTTATTTAAAAATCCTGCCTTTACGCTCTGAAAACTGCACTCATGCTGCTCATTCCACACCCACGATTTCCCTTTTCTTAATAACTGCAATAACGGCTCCATATCAAGTGAAAAATTTCTATAAAATCGATTATAGAAATTACAGAGTCCGAGAAAAGATTTAATATGTTTTTTATTCCAGGGAGTGGGGAATTCCCGTATTGCTCGGATTTTTTCAGGATTAGGTAATATCCCTCTTTCTGTAATTATATGACCTAAAAACTTGACCTCGTCAGTCATTATCTTACTCTTATTTAAATTAATTCGAATTCCCTTTCTCTCACACTCCCCCAGCAACATTTCTAAATGTGCAAAGTGCTCATCTATACTTTCTGACGCCACCACAATGTCGTCTACATACATTATAACTAAATTCTTAATATCATCTGACAATACTTGATCCAGACATTGTATAAGCCCTGCCCCACTATTTTTTAGCCCAAAGGGAATCCGGTTAAAATTATATGCACGTCCGTTATATTTAAATGCCATATATTTCCGATCCTCTGGATGAAGTTTGATTTGCCAGTAGCTGGCAGTTAAGTCAAACGTCGAAAATATTTTCTTATTTTGAAATTTCAATAACAATTTGCTCATAGGCGGTGGAGCATTAGTATCAGCTATTGTTATCTTATTTAACTGCCATGTGTCCAAACATAACCGAATTGATCCATCTTTTTTTTTACAGTTACGATGGGGTTATTAAAAGGAGACGAACATTTAGATATAATCCCCCATCTAAGCATTTTGTCTATTTGTTCTTCTACTTCACATCTATATTGATGAGGTATGGGATATGCACAGGCTTGATATGGTTGGTCTTTCATAAGCCTTATCCTGTGTTCATACCCTTGGATTACCCCCGAAACCTCGGAAAATATGCTTTCATATCTATTGAATAGTTTCTTCAGTTGGTCTCTTTGATTGTCATTTATGCATTTTGACTCATCCACCTTTTCCCCTATCTCTATTTCCCTTACTGTACTTTGTGCATCACTCTGGACAGAGATTTATCTCATCCTTCTGGTGTTTTGTAAACGGAATTATTACGTTGTTTATTTCTGCCCGGCTCCGTTTATAATCCAATACACAGCCTGTTTTGTACATAAAATCCGAGCCTAATATAACCTCATAAATCAGTCCCTCCAAAATCAACAGAACATGCATATATTCTCCCTCTGCCATGTGTAGTTTCACCCATGCCTGTTTGGATGCCAACTTCGCCTTCTTACCATTATCCAACAAAACATATACTGTTTTTAAAGGCAATATTTTAATTTCCGGGTCAATGTCACTTATTTTGTTAAACATTTCCTGTGACATTACCAATACCTGACTCCCCGAATCAAACAATGCACTAGTTGCAACCCCCCTACCTTTATCTCTATCTTCGGACAGCTCTGAGGTGCCATCACGGGCATGCTTTCTTCTCCACTACATACCAGATTCGCTACTTGCATACAATCAACTTCTGCGTTTCCATCCTCATCTTGACCATCCACCATCCCCCTATTGTTGTCCAATGCCATTAGTATTTCAGCCATCTGCTCTACCATTTGCTTGCCAATCATCATTTGTTCCACCTTCTCAGATAAACCATGCCTAACTATACTCATGAAATGCTGCTCCGATAAGTTGTATGCTGTGATTGATCTCAATTTCGCTATTTGTCTATGAAAAAATGTAATAAATAACTCCCCCATCTGCCACCTGTCCTGCTCTACTTGAAACTTAACCTTTTCCTGCAGCTCCTCCCCCCAATAGTTTGCCAACAATGAACACTTGTATTCACCGAATGTTGTTGGTTTTACACGTAATGAATTCCACCAGAGTTGGGCTTCTCCCTGTATGTGACTGCAAGCTAAAGCAATTCTTGCTCCCTCACTTAAACTATTCAAAGTGCAATAACATTCCAAGCTCTCTAAGTGATCACTCGGATTCTCCCCTCTGTTCCCTGAGAATGCTTTTATCTTTAGCAGCTGATTTACTGCCTCCATTTTATGTTTGTGCACCCATGTTTTCCCATTCTCATGTTCTCTTTCTAATGCCTCTACTCTTTTTATTACTTCCTCCAGCTCTATATCTTTTCCCATTTTGACACCATGTATTTTATTTTTTATTTCAAACTAGCGCTTACATTAAACTAAATTTAAATACAACTTATTTATTTATTTTTCTTACTAAGACGGAAACTCACGTTAACTCCAGCCTTTTGTCCTTTTCACTACCCGCTCTTAATTCTTTAACTCCGCCCATAACACCCAATTGACTCTGATTTGATAGCATAAATGTCAAAATCTCTTTTCATTTTGAAAAAAAAAAGAAAGTTTCAGTCAATTCTTTTTTTTTAAAATTAAAACACTTTTACATACGCAATTTAACTTTTGTATAAAACAAATTTTTCAAACAAGAAACAAAGTACCTTGTTACTATTGTTTCTTAGGTTCAGCCCCACAGTTGGGTCTAGCCATTTGAGCCGTATTCAAATATGTGTATTCGGAATACCGGCCTCTTAGGCAGAGAAGAACATACTCAGAGAGTATGTATGCCCAAACGATAGCTATAAAGTATATAACTAGCATTACATTTCCAGGACATAGCTTCTTTTTGGCTGTTGAGTTCAACACCAAGTTCAAAGCACTTTTTTTGTTTGTGTATAAACATGGGCGCCAGCTGCTTATTCTAAAACAATACTAAAAGAATAGACAATGCACTTTGAATAGTGGCCACTAACTCAACGCCTAAATCCACGACTAGCTCAGTTGTTTGTAATCACTAATAGATTATACTTAATTAATGGTTAAAAGACTTGATAAAAAGAATTGATAAAAAGAATTGATAAAAGAATTTGGTAAAAGAATTGATAAAAAGAATTGACCGACAAATAAAGTTTAATTTTAAAGATAATTTATTAACTAACATTTATTTACTAAATTTAAACATTTTATAATTCTAATAAAACACACACATATTTTAAATTAACATTTCTAAATAGTTTAAACATTCCTATAGATTTAATAACAAAACACTCTAATTTAACTAATAAATATTGATATAATGACCACGCACATATTAACTCATGTACACATATAATAATGATAATAAAGGACGACATAGCATTTGAAATTTAATCACACACATCAATAGTTCATTTATGTATGATATAGAGTTCATATAATTAGACTCTTAAAAGATTCATACGAATTAATGCAATGCAATGGCTATTACAGTATAGAACGAAATAAGCAAATGTTTTTACCTAGGTTTTTTTTTAATGTTGACGTAGAATTTTGTTCTTTGGAGGCTGCTTTCGGTGAGGATATTTCCATTATAAATGCTTACCAGCCGGCTGGGACGTTTCCTTGTTGAGTTTCCTGATTTTCATGATTATTGCTATCGGAGACAAATAGATACTGACAGAGATTTTCTAAGATGTTAAGCTGACATTATTTCACGGGCAGATCTGCTGTTTTCTCGGACATCTGGGCTGGAGGTGAACGTGCGTTCCAAAATATTCTCAGCACTGCATTTTGTTTCTTAACTGACTCAATTAATTTCTGAACTGCACTCTCTCAATAACTTTGTGAACTGATTCACTGTCCGATAAAAAAGTCTATTTATATCTGCAACGTGTTGTCGAAATATTTCTGGTGATAATCATTTGATAAACGTATTGTTTTATTTTATTAATAGCCATTGCCGTTTTTTAATGATAATCTTTTATTTCGCATACATTTTATTTATTTACAAATCACACATATATACTCACATATATTTTTAATACAATTTACTATTTAGTTTTAACATTATTTTTTTTTTAATTAAAATTGAATGAAAAGAGATTTGTATGTTTTAACTTTTTTTAAATTATATTTTTACGAATACTAATAAAACTCTTTACTTGCTTTTATAACCCTTAGTTTCATTTCTCAAACCAAGACTCCCCCTCCCCCCTTTTGACTAATTAATTGTAGCTTTTTTATTTCAAAAACTAACACTAGAAAACTATTTAATTCTTATCTTTTTCGAAAACAAGCTGCAATAAATTCTTCAACATTTAATTTTATGTTTTTCTTTTATGAAAGATTACTTTAATAATAATTTTAGATAAAAATTATATGTGCCTATATCAATATAGGTACAATATATATGTCTGAATAACTTAGCACCTCACTGATGACAGCCATCAGCTAGAAACAGGTCTGGGGATAGGATTATTCAGAAAAGCTTGTTAAGAACTATTAGCACGCATGTATAAATAAATAACATTGTTTTCTTACTATTCTTTGTATTTCTAGTGTCCAGACAGAGTTGCCAAACAAACATCACTGTGAAATAATACACTTAATTCTCACAACGCAATATTTTATCATACATAAGTGTTAATTAATCACGTGGTTTAAAATTTCAAATCCATGTTATAAGTATAATTACATTAATGCAAGATAAATAATCTAAAAATATACATTCATTTTAAGAATGTGAATGTTACAAATTTATCCACTGTAATTAATTTTCATTACATTTTTGAAGTAATACCATGTATGTTGAAATACTTTTAAGTAAGAGAAGGAAATTAAAATCTCATTTTACTAAGCTTACTTCAAAATAACTATCGTATTATAAATTGATAAGTAAAAAGATTTATTTTTTTTGCATTAAAATGTTTGGGAACAAATGAAAGCTTTTTTTTTTTTAACTGATCTTCATATTGCTAACGTCCATATGGTTTTTTTATATCTAGTGTTTCCAACCAGAATAGTACTATGAAAATTGGGTAAAAAATAACTCTCATTATATATGTTCATTAATATACTGATTAATCTATGATAGATATAGTACTCTCAAGCTAGTGAAACAAGAATATAATTGTATCTAACATCACAGGATCACCATCTCTTATACTAGCACATAATTGTAGGGTGGCACTACTGTCTGGGGAGTTTTGCTTGTTTAATAACAATTATGTGCTAGTATAAGAGATGGTGATCACGTGATATTTAGTGGGTTAACACCAATCCTAGAGCCAAAGACACCAAAATATATGGGTGCTGAACTGAGTTCAGACCCATATGACTATATAAGCTATTGAGCTTAGGTTGAAAATATTATTGTGTTTTCAATTTTATTCTCATAGTTTTGTAGTTAATTAGAGATGGCTGCTGGAGGGTTGTATTAGATCCTAAGATCTAGGTGCAGTGCTTTCAGATCCAAGGCTCCTCACTGACAAAGGCCGCAAGCCCGAAACTAGTTGGAGGATATTGGATGAGTAGGCACTAGATAGGGATTTTATGCACAAGCCTTCTGGTATCCATTTATTACTCTAGTTGGCACAGGGTGGCACTACTATATGGAGAGTTTGCTTGTATAATTGTATCTACTTACTTAGATGTTTTTTTCCAAAAGCTTATGAGATTTATGATCCATACACTAAATTTACAATATATTTTGGATTACTTGTCTAAAGTTACTACCACTGCATATGCTATATAAAACGTGTTTAAAATCGTGCATAACTGACAAACTCACGGTTTAATTTGGTTAAATATTGTGAGAATTCAATTTATGTTTTTACAATGGTATTTTTTTATTAATATTGCTAGACAAAATTTTTCGACTCATTAAAAAAAGTTTATTTCTTTAATAGAATCTAATGATTTATTTTATCTATTTATTTATCCAACATGTTAATCATACACACATCGATTCACTTATATATCTATCCTGTCATCCAGTTATTCATTCATCTATTCAACTATTTTTTAATTTATTCATCCTTTCATACATTTATTTATCTATCCATCTATTTATCTACTATATATGTTTTAAAAATCTATCTATCCATTAATTATCTAAAATTTAATTATCTACTTATCTATACATCCATGATCGAATATAATTTTTAATGATGGGGGGGGGGCAGGTACATAGCTGAAACCTATTTTGATTAATAAAATCATAGTACTTAAATCCTCTTTAAAGGCGATTTGCTCAGTTTCTTATCCAAGTACATCATTTCATCTGTCAACCTATCTATTTCCCTAATTGTATATTTTAACCGACAACCCCGTTCTTCCATCCTAGCCAATGCTTGTCAACAAGAATTAAATAAAATAGATCTTCAAAAATGGACATGTGGGCCACCGTAGACTAGATGGAATTACTATGGCTGTCTAGTCACCATAACACCTGCAGATAATATTTAAATACTATCTACCAAATAAGAATTCGAATACAAATTAATTATATAAGTATTATTTCATAGACGCAATTTCTAAATATTGCATGTATATGATTTATGAAAAATGAATTGAAAGTTTTCTGGTGGCCTGAGTACAATCTATATAAAAAAAAAATATGGTAAAAATATATTTATGAGCGTCATTTGATAGCTGACCTCAAGCCCCAGAATCACTATTACGGTGAGAATTATATTTTCCCTACTTTCCCTGTCTCACGAGATGCCTGACCCAAGCTAGCTCATTCTCAGGGTTGGGAGAAAAACCTATCGGATGAATGGACATAAAAAAAAATGTGGATTTGAATGTAACACACTGAACTCATAAATGTGTCTATTCACATCGGACATATTTGAATAATTTGCACTTTATTTGGCAGGTAAAGCACTAGGAGAATATAAATGATAAACAATAGGCAACTTCAATGCCAAGCTAAATATATATAAAATTTTATTATTGATATTTTAACATAATATTTATAAAATCAAATCATATCATTCCCAGCTGAAAGTATAATAAACCCCGAACCATAAATGAAATAATAAAAAAAAACTTAATGTAGAACAAATAAATATTAATTTATATATAAAAAAAAATATATACAGTTATACGCAATAGTTTAATACTATGAACTAATCAAATAGAATCATTATGAGGGCAGCTAGAAGCAATTCCGAGTTATATATATATAAAAATACAAAGTTCATGTTACCTGATGAACCCTGGGGTTTGAGATTAGAATATAGTCGATCACGTAGTGCAACTGGTTGAATTCCATGATCCTGAAGTACTCAAAGTTTGCTTATGAGAGAGTGATATTGTTTCTTTTTGTAAAGTCCAGCATTATGGTGTATTTGGATTATGGATAAGACGCGATTTAAATTCTTGATGATGTAGTTTTCCAAAAAAAATTTATTCATACTTTTGAGACACGATTCTCCCCTATTTTGTCCTATGTTAGGCAGTACAGATTATTGATGAGGTTCCCAGGTTCTTTTGCAGGCAGGCAATATGTAGACTCAGTTTTGTATCAGCAGTGGATGGTGAAGCCCTTCATGTATCGGTGCTTACCTGGTCATTTTAAACATTGACATTAATATAGCTACAGTTCTCTCCTGCTCAGCTGTTTCAAACTAACTGTCTTTAACTGCCTTGTCCATTTTCCAAGCAAAGAATTTTTTTATCGGATCTCCAATCTATTTCCTTTCTTGAATAACCGTTTCTTTTTAAAAATATTTCTTTTTTCTTTCTTTTGGTGCCATCATTCCTGGTCTTTTTAATTCATAATACATTTCTTGGCTTTCTCGGAATTTTCTTTTTTTTAAAGTAATTAATGATTGCTATACAACCCAGAATTACTTGGAGGCATATACAATACTTCTTTTCACTACCCTCATTAATTTGAGATATGATTGAAACTAAAATCTATATTTGAGACAATCCTAAACAATATATATATAAAAATATTTGTGCATAACTGTATTTTTTCAAATTTATAATATTTTAAAAATAAAACATTCTAAGATAAATGATTATGCCTAATTAATCCCTTCCCCATTTGTTTTTTTTTTTAAAAAATTCCAAATTGATTCACGTACATATATATGTCTAATTCTTTATACATTTTTAACCTCTTAACAACAGCTTAAATGAATATATGTATTAAGAGTAATATGTTCGTGTTATTTAACTTTCTTGTAACAAGGTTTGAACCCAGCTACTGTTACAATGCCCCTTTGTTGGAAAGACTTCAAAATGAGGTATACCTATTTTGAGGTCTAATACAATAATCGTAACACACAAACAGAAAAAATATCTCTGCAATACACTACTCTTTTTTTTCTTTTTCTTTTTTTTTTCTATATATATATTCCCCTATCAGTGTCTACATTTATCTTACATCTGCGGCAGATGTGTGTTGGATAATATATTAATTTAAAACCGTGGCAAAGTGAAAAACAAAAAAAAAAACTTATGCACACTTCTTTACTTTAATCACTCTCTACCTCTTAACATTGGTGATAGGGGAGGCGACCCTTTTCCCTGTCCATGATATGACTTCGGTAATGGCTGACAGTCTTTCTCTTCATACTGTGGATGCTGTGATGTTTCTTTTTCTTCTCTTTGGTATCCCTTTTGGATATCTCTTGGATGCCTAACTTCTTTGTACCTTGCCATTTGAGTGTTTCAACTTTTCTCGTATCCAGTGGTTCATCCTGGTCTTGTGTGCTCATGTCTATAGCATTTAGTAATTCAGCTACTTCCTCAATGGAGGCCTTCTCATTTCCTAAGAGCATCTGTTCAATTTTGATTGGCAAGTTATGCTTGATCACCCTAATAATACTGTTTCCATCATGTTACACACATCCAAGGTGTGCAACTTAGCTACCTGATGACGGAAAAACTGAGAATAACTTTCCTGACTAGCCATCCCATATTTTTCCTGCATGATATAATATCTCACCATTTCTTGTCTTTCTTCAGATCAGAACATGTCTCTCACCACTTCTTTATACTCTTTGTAAGTCTTGGGTTACTGCACATCTTCCACCAAGTTGCTATAGGCAATAGCCAATTTGCTTTCTTCGTTCGTCATGTTAATGGTAAAATATCTTTCTAGGCTTTTTAAATGTTCAATTGGTGCCTTTCCCATTTGCCTAGCAAACATTTTAGTCTTTAGAAACTGGTTTACCTGTGACTATGATATCGAACATCTCACTATAGCCTCCTTATCTTCTACTATACTATTTTGCTCTATTTGTTTTTTTTCTTACTCCTTCTTTCTTTTCTATCTCGGCTTTCATTTGCCATTCTTCTAGGTCATCTTCTCTTTGGGTTGGGCTTTCTTCCCTTTTGCCTTCCCCTTTCTGCTCATCTAGTTTTTTTTCTATTGCTAATATTCTAATCTCCTGCTTTTTCTGCATTTCGAACAACATATCCTGTTTTTTCTCTCATTTCCTCAAATCTTAATTCCATTCTTTCTTCCATCTCCTGCAACTTTCTAATAATAATATCCATCATCCTGGTCTCTCCTGCTTTATCTGTGCTATCCTCATTCATTTTCTCTTTCTTTCTTTCTTTCTTTCTCCTGAACGGGTTTTTATCTACTTTATTTCTACTATTTTTATGAAATATCTCTAAGAAAACGACTTTTTTTCTCTGAGTGAGATAATAACACAATTATATATTTATTATTGTTTTTATATATATAACATGCCGAATGATCCAATAAGACAATTTATTTATTTTTTTACTTTTCTCTATACAACGTGCCGGGCTCACCACACCAGCTCACAAAATACTATGCTGACCGTCACCTGCCCTACTGTTGAACCTCCACTCTAATCCTCACTCCTATTTTCTCCCCATATCTGGTGCTTTATTTCATAAAGCAATATTTGCTATACAAAATAATTAAAATCACACAAAATTTTTTTTATTAACCTGCCGTTTTTCTACTTTGTAGCCCCATTCGTTGGAAAGCCATTTTAACTGACAACCCCATTCTTCCATCTTGCCCAATGCTTTCCAACAAGAATTAAATAAAATAGATCTTCAAAAATGGACATGTGGGCCACCGTAGACTAGATGGAATTACTATGGCTGTCTAGTTGCCATAACACCTGCAGATAATATTTAAATACTATCTACCAAATAAGAATTCGAATATGAATTAATTATATAAGTATTATTTCGTAGACGCAATTTCTAAATATTGCATGTATATGATTTACAAAAAATGAATTGAAAGTTTTCTGGTGGCCTGAGTATGATCTATATAAAAAAAATATATGGGAAAAATATATTTATGAGCATCAGTTGATAGCTGACCTCAAGCACCAGACTCACTATTATGGTAAGAATTATATTTTCCTACTTTCCCTTTCTCACGAGGTGCCTGACCCAAGCTAGCTCACTCTCAGGGTTGGGAGGAAAACCTATCAGATGAATGGAGATAAAAAAAATGTGGATTTGAATGTAACACACTGAACTCATAAATGTGTCTATTCACATCGGACATATTTGAATAATTTGCACTTTATTTGGCAGGTAAAGCACTAGGAGAATATAAACGATTAACAATAGGCAACTTCAACACCAAGGTAAATATATATAAAATTTTATTATTGATATTTTAACATAATATTTATAAAATCAAATCATATCATTCCCAGCTGAAAGTATAATAAACCCCGAACCATAAATGAAATAATAAAAAAAAACTTAATGTAGAACAAATAAATATTAATTTATATATAAAAAAATTTATATACAGTTATACGCAATAGTTTAATACTATGAACTAATCAAATAGAATCATTATGAGGGCAGCTAGAAGCAATTCCAAGTTATATATATATATAAATACAAAGTTCATGCTACCTGACAAACCCTGGGGTTTGAGATTAGAATATAGTCAATCACATAGTGTAACTGGTTGAATTCCATGATCCTGAAGTACTTGAAGTTTACTTGAGAGTGTGATATTGTTTCTTTTTGTAAAGTCCGGCATTATGGTGTATTTGGATTATGGATAAGATGCGATTTAAATTCTCGATGATGTAGTTTTCCAAAAAGAATTTATTCATACTTTTGAGACATGATTCTCCCCTATTTTGTCCTATGTTAGTCAGTACAGATTATTGACGAGGTTCCCAGGTTCTTCTGCAGGCAGGCGGTGTGTAGAGTCAGTTTCGTATCAGCGGCAGATGGTGAAGCCCTTCACATATCGGTGCTTACCCCATCATTTTAAACATTGGCATTAATATATCTAAAGTTCTCTCCTGCTCAGCTGCTTCAAACTAACTGTCTTTAACTGCCTTGTCCACTTTCCAAGCAAAGAATTTTTTTATCAGATCTCCAATCTATTTCCTTTCTTGAATACCGTTTCTTATTAAAAATATTTATTTTGTCTTTCTTTAACATTTCCTTTGTCTTTTGGTGCCATCATTCCTGGTTTTTTAAATTCACAATACATTCTTTGGCTTTCTCGGAATTTTCTTTTTTTTAAAGTAATTAATGATTGCTATACAACCCAGAATTGCTTGGAGGTATATACAATATTTCTTTTCACTACTCTCATTAATTTGAGATATGATTGAAACTAAAATCTATATTTGAGACAATCCTAAACAATATATATATAAATATTTGCGCATAACTGTATTTTTTCAAATTTATAATATTTTAAAAATAAAACATTCTATGATAAATGATTACGCCTAATTAATCCCTTCCCCATTTGTTTTCTTTTAAAAAAAGATTCCAAAATGATTCACGTACATATATATATGTCTAATTCCTTATACATTTTTAACCTCTTAATGACAGCTTAAATGAGTATATGTATTAAGGGTAATATGTTCACATTATTTAACTTTCTTGTAACAGGGTTTGAACCCAGCTACTGTTATGATATGATTTATTTTATTTTTTTAACCTCTTAATGACAGATTAAATGAGTATATGTATTAAGGGTAATATGTTCACATTATTTAACTTTAAACAGAGCAAAACTCTCCATACAATATTGCCACAGGTCATACAGTATTGCCACCTGTGCTAAACAGAGTAATCAATGGATGCCAGAAAAAACTAGTCTGGGGATATTGGATGAGTAGGCATTACATAGGGATTTTATGCACAAGCCTTCTGGCATCCATTGATTACTCTGTTTAGCACAGGTGGCAATACTGTATGGAGAGTTTTGCTCTGTTTATCAACAATTAATGTGCTAGTATAGGAAATGTGATCATGTAATGCTTAATGGTTTAACACCAATCCTGCCTAATAGGATAGTGGTGGCTATGGTTGTAAAAGAGCCAAAGACACCAAAATGTATGGGTGCTGAACTGAGTTCAGACCCATATGACTATATAAGCTATTGAGCTTAGATTGAAAATATTTTTTGTGTTTTCAATTTCATTCTCATAGTTTTGTAGTTAAGTAGAGATAAAAGGTGGTTGCTAGAGGGTTGCATTAGATCCTAAGATCTAGATGTAGTGCTCTCAGATCCAAAGCTCCTCACTGACGAAGGCCACAAGCCAGAAACTAGTCTGGGGATATTGGATGAGTAGGCATTAGATAGGGATTTTATGCACAAGCCTTCTGGCATCCATTGATTACTCTGTTTAGCACAGGTGGCAATACTGTATGGAGGGTTTTGATCTGTTTATCAACAATTAATGTGCTAGTATAGGAAATGTGATCATGTATTTAACTTTCTTGTAACAGGGTTTGAACCCAGCTACTGTTACGATATGATTTCTTTTATTTTTTAATTGTTAAATCATTAGTCAAAATTAAGTTACAAATCCATTTATAATGGGTTTTCTGATAAAACAGACATATCAAATGCAAAATAACACAACACAAATATAAATTATCCTACTGTATCATAATTCTTACTGACATTCCAATTATCTTTAATTTCAAAAGAAATTTTAAATAAATTAATAGCTTCAGACTCATAAATCTTTATTAAAAATATTCTTTAATATCTTTTTTTAATTTTGTTGAAAGAAGACAATGTGAGCCTGCTCAAACCCAATCTTATGCTCTATAATCTTTATTCTACTTTTATGAATTTTCATTTCTCTTTACTTTTGCATGAAATTATATATAGATCAAAGTAATTTGAGCATGTAAGTCAAAATGTCTTGAGTTTAGAGGGGAAAAAATAAAGAAAATAAAAAATAAATAAATGACTGTCTGCATTATGTAGTCATGAAGAAAATACTGGCCATAATATTACATTGGAGAAGATTAAGGTTATCTTCTTTGAAAAAAAATGAAGAGTCAAGAAAAATTAAATAATCTTTTTAATAGAGATGTATGATTCTGAAGCTATTAACTTATTAAATTTTTTTTTGATATCAATAGTATTTGAAATGTGAATTGAATTCTGCAAATGTAGGAATTTGTGTTGTGTTATTTTGCATTTGAGAAGTATGCCTCAGGGAGGAAACTATGGATAGGTAATTTATAATTCAATTCTGAGTAGTGATTTAATTGTGAAATAATGTACTTAGTTTATTACGTAGATTGGTTTAGCATTTGGCATTATGTATATATATATATTTAATGTTTTCACAGTCATATGATGTAAGTAAAATAGTCATATGTTAGTTTTGATTAATATCTAATGTTTCTATGAAATAGTATCTGCCATTGTAAAGATTTATTTTAAAAAAACAATTAGATCTCAAGTAGTAATATTTTAAATGTTCATAATTTGACATTTCATTACATTGCAATCACATTAAAATGTTAGTTATTTGTACAGTCTCTTAAAAATATTTCATATTATTACAATATACTTGAATAGAAAAGTTTCTTATTGGTTTCAAAATATACAATTGAAATTTAAAGCACACTATACTCTTGATAAGGATTTATTAAGAAGATTGAGTTTATCATTAAAATATGTAATAAATTATTTTTCATAAATAAAAATATTCAGTTACTTAAATAATAATAAAAGAAAATAAAACAGATCTTCAGTATGATCTCTATGTGCCCAGTTTGGAAGGTATTAAATATAAAGGCTTAATGAATCATTTTAAAAGTCATGATAATGCATAGTTGGATATATAAAAAAAATGTGTTGAAAAAGTTCCACTCCATATATGCACCCCAATCCTACTTGGAAATTTGTTTTCAAACGGATGAATGGCTTGTTTCCAGCATCTAAGGTTCTAAATGAAAGGCTACGTATGAACTTGGATCCTATCTGCTTACTATGCAAATCTGGTGATGAAACTTTCCAGCATCTATTCAAAGAATGTTCAGCATTTGGACAGATAAGAACTAGAGTGTTCCACAAACCAATCATCAACTTAAAACTTCTACTTAGTAAATACTTTGAGAAATTTAACCTCCATAATGCAATGGTAACTGTGCATACTCTTAAGACAATATGGTATATTTGATACACTATGATATTCGATAACAAGAAATTCAACTGGCTGAGAAAACTCTATACTGATTGGAAAACTTATTTCAATCAATGTCAGAGATACTTGACTAGGAAGATGATGACTCGAATCTGGGGTGGCCCCTGAATAACTATGTGAGATTATCAGATAAACATTTGTTTTGAGTAAAAGTTAGAATTCTACTGGATGGCTTATTCCTTAGGCTAATCAAACATTTTGTTACATGCTTCACCCTTTTGAGTTGCATTTGCTTGATATTTTAAGAGTCTCCTTCTATTACATTGTTACAGGTCAACCTCCTTGAGTTGGAGTTAACTGTTTAATGGCCTAGAGCCTTTTTGTCTTAATAGTGAAATATTTCAAATTCTTTGTGTTTTGGTTATCATTTGTTTAACTACTTGTAAAGTTTTTGTTATAAATTTAAAAAAAAAAATAAGTAAGTTTAAAATGTATTATATATAAATTTAATTATATTAATTTAGAAAAAATTGTAATAAAAATCACAAGTAAATATTTAAAAAAATTTAAGAAAAGAGCAAGTAATAATTATTATTAACAATCTATATTACTATATAAAGATGATAGTTTATTTGTTTGTGACTTTATAACTCAACAAATATTTCACCCAGCTTAAAGAATCTTGCATAATTTTCTTTTTTTATGTAAAGAATTTTACTAGCATATAAATTTTTTCTTTGTTTTTTAAAAAAGTATAATTTGTAATATAAATTTTTATGAAAAATCTATATGCATACTTGTTTTTAAATGACATCATAAAAAACATAAAAAGAGGGCAGCACTGATTAAAAGATTATAGAGTTGAAAAAGTTTTTAAATGAAAAGTATAGTTTTTGGTAAAACAATGTAAAATTTGATTTTGTAAATATATTTTAAATTAATTAAATTGCTTTTGTAACTATGTATTTAATTTGTCATTTGAATAATGACAATTTTGATTAGTTATAATAAAGAATTTGATAAAATTTTAGGATTAAAACTAAATGTATATTTAATTTAACATGTGTTAAAGTAATATTAAAATGGCACTGTACAACAAATGAAATACTACTAAATTTGATAAACTTTTACTATGAAATTGATAAACTTTTAGATGTCATTTTAAATATATTGAACACATGAAAGAGTAAAATTTTAAAATGCCAAGCAAGAGAAATATTGAAATTAATAAACTTTTATCATTTTCTTTTAAGTATATTTTCATGTGATAAAGTAAAATAATTACTAAAGAAATTAAGTTATATTAATTCTTGATAATCCATGTAAAATTTTATTAAATAAATTTATTTTAAATTACTTAAATTTTGTTTGGTTCACATATTTAATTTTTTACTTGCATAAAAATTGAAATAAATCGAGATACTGCCAAATTTCTAATGCTCGTTACAATACTTAACTGACAGCCAATCAGATGGCATGGATAGCTGTCGAAATGACATCCAAACCTAAACACATAACAAAGATTTTATGAGAAAATGGCAGCCACCCTTTTATCTACTCTTCTTTCTATATATCTAAGCCAGTCATAAGCATTTAGGTTTGAAAGCTTGAAGCAGTATCTTGATTTATTTAAATTTTCAACTATCGGTGCTTTGCAAATTAAAATATTATTTACATACTTGCATACAGTATGGCAACAATAAAATTTTATAGCCATTTAAAAAAATATCAATGAAAAATATGAAATAATTTATTTTGAAATTATTGGTTATTGAATTTAATAAAAGTTACATTTTTTGTGATACTGAAGTTTATAATTATTTTATGTAAATATTTAAATATATTTCAATTATCAAACTTTCTACTAACACAGGGAGACAACTAGAGATTTAATGAATACAAATTTCATTTTGTATTCAATACATCAAAAATTGATAATGGAATACATATATTTTAATAAGCAAATTTTCTACTAATGTGAGGGTAGAATCAAAGTTTGAATGTTGAATATATAAATATATTTTTATAATGAAACTTTCTATGAAAGGTGAGCTAGAGAAATGGAGAGAATAAATGAGGGAAATTTTTATTTGGTATTCAATACATTAAAAATCAAAAATAGAATTTAAATAATAAAACATTAAACAATTTCTATTGCTCAGAATATATGTAAATTAGAAATATATTTTAAAATTCAACAGCATTATATCATTTTATTTTTATTATTCTTATTTTAATAATGGGTGCAAAGCCATGGATAGGTTTTGCTTGTGTTAGTAAAATAAAACAATGTAATGTAGTTGGTAATTAGAGTATATTTAGTTAATATTTACATTAGATAGTAATATACAAGTTATCAATAGTAATTAAAATGGAACTAAAACATTGTTTATAAAAATGCATCATACTAGTGCTGTTGATATCTCATGCATTATTATTTTATGTAAATATTTTTTTTAATTATCAACTACATTATATTTTTAAAATCTATTAGTAAGAAAAGTCATGGATACAGATAATACCATATATATTAATTAATTGATAACAATAGCAATTTTGTTATCAATCCAAAATTCATTTGTGATTATATTTTTACAGTCTGTGAATTAATGTTTGCATTACATTTATAAATTGAACAGTTGTAATAGAATAGAAGTGAATATATATTTTAATTTTTATTTTAATAACTAAGTATCAAAAGTATCAACTGAGAAGACCGATCTCTGAGATGAAAGAATTAAATATTTAAATAGAGATTATTTATTGGAAAGTGTGAGATCATTTGTTTGAGATTTTATGAAGATCACTATTAGTATAACATTTCAATTCTTCAAATAACATTGATCAAATTACAATGTATGTAAAACATGATGTTAAATATCATTTTGATATTGATACAAGAGAGGCTATTTTTTTCAAGTGTGTTAAAAAGAAAGTTAAAAATAGTTCATATGGTAGATGCATTTAAAGTTTATTTTTTCATATATTACAGGTTTAAAACTTTCATTCCATCACACATTTGTAACACATGCAAAGTGTAAATAAAGACTTCTGAAAGAGGCAATAAATCTCAAGATATTTTTTATACTTACAGATGCTATATTATTTATCTAGTATTTATTATTATCAAATTATAAGTTAATTACAAATGTCAAAATTTCTTAGCTCAAAATTCTGATACTATCCACAATTTAGCCTAACAAATGACTAGTAATAACCACTAATGTATTTATTTAAAGTGGATGTGACTGTAGGAAATCTGACTCTTGCATATCAAATTATAATGATAGTATATATATATATATATTATACCCCAAAAAATAAGAAATAAAAGAGAAAATATAATAGATTAAAATAATTTTTCCAGAGAATGATGATTACCAATTGGTAATCATAATAGGCTAAGCTCAGTAGTTCTCATATATGACATATGTTAATGATAAAAATAACCATAGGGGTGAGGATAATAATAACTAAACATTCACAATTAATGAAATTTTAAGAGGAGAACTCTCTACTCACTTTAACAAAATATATATGCTCTTAATATTGAAAGCACATACCAATGAGTATTTAGATTACATGTTCTTTCTTATAATATATATAGTATACTCTCTCCAATATAATAACACATCTCACCACCACTATTCTCATCATTTTATTACAATGATCTGATTCACATGTCTAAACTCTTGATAAAGGATAGAATGTTTCTTAAGTTTTATTTTTGCCATGCTTTTTCTAAAACAATTTCTTTTTGGTGATTAATTACAATAAGATCTTGGGTTTCTTTATTAGATATTTTTAATATTAAAATTTTCACTCTTTTATTTTATTTATGAGTTATTAAACAAAGAGTGGCATCCTAATGAAAATATGAGAAGGCATACTCTCACCCCTAATATTTTACAATAATAATAACAAATTTTAAAAGAATATATTTCAGTTTAAGTAAACTCTTAATTTAGAATAAAATAATCTCCTAGGATAACATTCAAAAACAAAAAGTAGATAAGGGATTTATTGATCACTTAGGGATTTAATAGCCTTTCCGGATATCCTATCAATAACTCATACCAACTTTTTTTTTATAAAGTTGAGATAAATAATTTAAGAATTAAATTTATGATGGATATTGAATAAGTAGATAATAATTTTATTACAAATGCAGTCTTCTTTTGACAATGGCAATTGAATTATAGTGATCCTTTATAATTAAGAAAATGCATAAATATTTTATTCTTTAGATACATTCTTCACGTCTGTAGACAATTATAACAAAGTGATTATTATATTTACTTCATGTTCATGTACTCGCAACAATTAAAATCAAATATAATTGTGTCATTAATTATATAATGCTAAGATTTATGGATACATTATATAATGTTAAGATATCCAGATAATTGATATGTGATTTAGAAGATATTAAAACCAAACACAGAATTTAACAATAAAATACAACATTTATTTATGCAACAAGAAAAATTCAATAACAATACTTTTGGAAATCGACAGATTTAAAATGAGTTGTTTAAATACAATGCTATACAATTATACTGCATTGAAGAAATACAATTTCATAAGTTTGCAGTTTATAGTAATAAACAAATAAATGAGTTAAATTATAATTAACTATTTTAACTTGTGACTGATATAAGCATTCTAACATGAGTATTATTACAATAAGCTATGCATTTTTTCTAACTGATAAAAGCTTTTATTAACTTAAGCATTATTACAAGGAGTTCAACATTATGGCATACCAACAACACTATAATATTGTCCCAGCAATGAGTACATCTTAATATCAATCATGTCTTACCAATGCAGCAATGACTTGATGCTTAAGATGATGTATATTATTTATTTTGGCCTATAATTAGGATTTTAAAAACTTATATAAAGCACCTATCCATTTTAAATTCTATAATGCCAGAATAGCACAATGAAACAGATCTATGCATCAGTACTATCTCTAATTTATACTGAATGGAAAAGTGCAACTTAAAAAAAGATATTCTTTAAAAACAAATAACAATATTAATTACCATAATTATAATAAAGTTATGCAGTACACAACACATGACTACATACAAAATATGATACTTCTGAGAGAAAAAAATAAATAGGGCAATAAACCTAATAATGATATGAACTCAAAAGGGCACCTACATTTTGAGGGCAAATAAATATGTTAGGATCTTTATCTCTAAACATATAGAGAAAATAAAAATAAACAATGATAAATATTAGGAACAATAGGGACTGCCTCAAACAAAGCATTTATACAAAATATGAAACATAAAAAATATATATACCATTCACAAAATATACCATCATAAAAGAGAGAAAATGCTACAATTTCTTATAAAATCAAAGAACTAATAAAATATCATCAAGAGAGATAAACAGCCATAATCTCTTGGAAGATATAATGGCAAGATAAGCATAAAAAATAAACCAGAGACACACAGAGAGAGAGACTAATGTACAATCTCCTAACAAATACAATGCTTATTAACTGATGTATAAAACTGATAACCAAGTTATTTCTTAATCTGACCTAATAAAATATAGCCTGAAATAAACAGTAAAATAAGAATATACAACATTCTTTCTGGTTTTGCATAAACATCTTCATTCAGATAGATAAATTACCCATAACAGGGAACAAAGCAATATTGTTTAAATGATATTTAAATATAATATTCATAAAATAATAAATAGTCTGGGAACTTTTGAATATTACAATTGACAATTAATACATAAAATATATCAAACAAGAATGAATAATATAACAGTAAAATAATAAATTATAAAAAGGATGAAATTATCATTTACCATTATCACAGTTTACCAAAATTTAAATTATTAAAATCTTTCATCCTTGAGGGTTTCATCAGTTATCAGGATACAGTTCTGCAAGCACATAAAATTTTCTCCATTTGTTGACAATACAGCAAATTACATTATTAGATGCACAGTGTTCAGGATTTTTTATATAAGAGATTTATTTAAAACATAAGCACACAAACATCTTAATAGCCATTCAGTTTTGTGAAATAACTTTTTAAGAAAAATAAAGCATTGACAATACAATAACTTATTACTGAGGTATAGGAGCAAATATTAATAGAAAATAAGCAGGTTTTATTAGAGATCAGGGTAGAAGTATTTCATATTCATTTTATAATGCAAAAATATAGCTGTTTCCATTATTTTGTTCAGATGCATTTAAATAATTACAATAATGGAATTCTACATAATAAGTCCATGATAAAGGTATATTATTTTGTTTAAACATGTGTATGGATGTAATGTGTTTTGAATGAAAAAGTAAATTAATAAAAATCTTTATTTTACATACTTGAGATATGTTTTGTCTTATAGTTGAAATATATGTGAGTGATTGTCTTTCATTTCAGCAGCAATGATAATAAATATTTCACAGTAGTAGCCTGTAAATTGCTGACAGGATAACTTCCCACACTATAGGTTCCCCTTTATAATCTGCAATTATTTTTATTATCATTAGGCATTCTGCTATTTGATTAAGGTAACCTTTTATCAATATAAGGTCTATCTTCTTATCTCTACTTCTTCAATTTCATTCTATTTGCAAGTGGGATATATTATCTGTACTATTCTTTTTCCTGCCTATGATTATTTGCCAAAGATACCTCAGTTCCTCCAGAGTACCTAATATTTCTGATACATCTTTGACTGTGTTTTGATCAGTAGCAATTAAAATTTACTCAATGTTCTTAGGTAAGTTTCACTTTACATTCCAGATGATTTGGTCTTCTGAGAAATGGAAATGCAGTCAGCACTTTTAATCTTGATGCCTGCCGACAAATTTGATGCCTAAGATTGTCATGTTTGTTTTCATTTCAGAAGTTCTCTAATAAGACATACTTAAAATCTGCACAAGTCTGAAGTTTGTGGAATAAAGATTTCCACCAATTTTTTGCAAATGAATACCTGAAGAAATTAACTTCTCTATTTTATCTAATCTACTTAAAGAAAATAATTCTTCTAATTCAGTTGAATATTCTTTGGGATTGTGATCAACTTTTCCTTTGATAACCTTTAGTTGGATGAATTTGGCTATGTTATGGTTCAAACCTTGCTGACTGTTACTTATCTCATTTTCATGCTTACCGTCCAACAGTATTAGATTCTAAGATCTAGGTGTAGTGCTCTCAGATCTAAGGCTCACCATTGAAAAAAACCACAAGCTAGAAACTAGTCTGGGGATATTGGATGAGTAGGTACTAGATAGGGATTTTATGCACATGCCTTCTGGCATCCATCACTCTGGCTTGTGCTGAGTGGCACTACTGCATGGAGAGTTTTACCTGTTTTAATAACAGTTATGAGCAAGCATGTGATGTAATAAATAATGATACCAATTTATTTACCCAAAGTAATAATAAATAACAAATTAAATTAATGTCACACTAAAAAAATAATTCATTGTGTAATAATTGCATAAATGTTTATATCTTTAATGATGCTAAATAACAGACTTATTTTTGGGACTAGAGGCAAATATGTATCTATGTTAATTATATCAAAGGAATACAAAATTAATAAAGAATATTTCATTTATCATGATTTATTATGAAGACAATATTAAAATTTAAATAAGTTATTTAAATAATATTTAATTAATATTTGTTTGCAATTTTGGCTAATTGTTATTAGTTTACTCTAATCATGTATATGCTTAGCCATTTATTTTTTTGCAAGCAAGCATATATATTGTGGCCATCTGAATGGGCACAAGGGTTTAAGATACTTTGTATCTTAAATAAATGGTTATATTATATTTAAAAAAAATGAAATAGCCTTAGAATTTTAAATTTTTTTTTTGATGGAGATTGCTTAAAGTTTAAATATGGGTTTCTTATGCAGTTTACTGACCACTTTATAAGTATTTATTAGTATTATTGTGGTTAATGATGTATTTAATGTAAGGAAGGGGGGTTGTTTATTAATGGAATTGATACATCTTGTTGGAAAGTGTTAGTATAATATTATTTGAATGGTTTCAAATATTCTTTATTAATTCTTATCCTTTTTTCAACAGTTAATAGCAGTTTCAATTATATTTAGTTAAGATAGTTTAATATTTAGATTGCAGTGCATGTGTATGCATGTATGACTCTGCATTATGTTTCATTTCATTTTCATTTTTAATAACAGCAAACAATAGTACATTCACAATAAAAACATTTAAATAAGAGTAATTATCTTAAATAATTTAACAAATATATATTTCTCTCCAATGATTAATAGATAGTTAGATCAATGAATTATTTTATAAATTGAATAAATTATTAATCATTTTTATTTGATAGTTAATTAATATTCATTTTTCTTTCAAGTTTGTAAAAGCCATTTATTTTATTATTTGTATTTTTTTTTCTTGTCTTCATTTAGTTTTAAAAATCAAAATGATTTTTTTTTTTTTGAAAAGATTTGTTTTTGCATATGTAATTAGTTAGTTAGCAAGATGCGTGGGAGTAACCGGGTAAAAAGGCAAATGAACTTTGCTAAAGAGAGTTTTTTTTTTTTTAACAAAGATCTTCAGTAGAAAATTGGCTCTTTGTAATGTAATTGTAACCAGTAAACAGTGGTTCATGTATTGTAAAAATTAAAGCCAGTTGCTCAAATTGACTTTGAAAAGACTTTAGAGTAAAAACTTCCAAAGGAGCTTCAGAACTTTATTATGGAAAAAATTAATTAAAAATGCAATTCTAAGGTTTTAAAAAAAGGTACGTCGGTTTGATTAACTCTCTTCGATTTAAACATTTCTGAATTAATCCCTTTATAACTATTACTCTTTTAAAAATGTGTGTTAATAACATCCAGTCTACATTATTTCATTTAATCTCCATTTTAAATAAGAATGGTTTACATAAATATTATTGTTGTATCATTAAGCAACGTGTTTTTTTTTTTATATATATATATATGGAAAACACATGCAGAACTGTTCTATAGAATATATTTTAATTTCTCACTATTTTTCATGTAGTGTTCTTTGTGAAGACTATACATAGACTTAAGGATGTGTCTATTTTGATAGATCATACTATGTTTAAGTTCATCATAAGAAGATAACAGTATTCATTTATTTGATATTTCTGAAACTAATACATATTTTTAAAATTAAGGAAATAAAATGTAAGCTACTTCTGTTTAAATTGAATACAAGGACAGAAATGCGGGTAATTTTTGTTCTCTTCAATAAGGACGGAATATAAAACAAAGCATTACTAATTATGGAATTACTAAGGACAATTTAAAGTGTTAAATGCTATTCAGAAAATACTAAGGATAATTGCGTATTTAGTCCAGAACTACAATGGAGAATTTGATATATTTTCAGTATAATAAAGGAGAAATTAACTGCTTGTGTGTGATTTGGTACCTCACATGGATATGCTATGAACACTGAAAGGTGCTGGGCATATTTAAGTTATGCTTATATATTTTTTTAAGTTATACTGCAGAAGTGCATTTTAGTTTAAATTCAGTTTGAAATGTGTCCCATATTGTTTCGTAAACCTGGAACCGAGCTTTGCAAGTGGACTTTCATTTTAAGTTATAAACTAATAACCTTTGTGTCTTTATTTTTTTTTTTATTGCTTGTCATAATTAATGTATATGATAGGTAGATAGGCTTTATTTATTATTATGTTATTTATAATTTGGGTATGTTGACCATCAAGAACGTTTCTGAAGCGTATTTAAATGAGGAGTACGCCAGTAAAAATTGATTGTGTAAATAGGTCTTATTGTTTCCTTATGAAGGTGAAAGAAATATCTTTTTAAAAATATATTATCAGAAAGGTTTACATTTATTTTGTATACTTTATTATCTCAAAGTGAAAATTTTGTTTTTTGTTTAAATTAACGAACTTATAATAAAAATAGTTTGTTAGATATGAAAAAAGTTCGTTCGTAATAATTAGAACCGTTAAATTTTAAAAAGTAACCTAAAGTTTATTAAATTAAAAGTTATGCCTTAATGCAATATTTAATTATCATGTTACCTGCTTAGTGTGTAATTTAGAGTTAATATTATATATACTTTTTATTCGCGGGCATGTTTGTTTTGCACAATTATAATATTTGTTTGATAAAGTATAGTTTGTGAATAAATTTATGCATGCATAAATTTCATACACTGTCATATTCTACTGAGTTGAATGGATTGGTATATTATCTGTATGTATTTATCTGCCAGCGTGTATTTATAATGTTCGATATTTAAAAAAACTATGAGAATAGAAATAAATCTTTGCGTTATAATGTCTGCAGGAATAAAAGATCTTGCTTATTTAGTATATGTTAATAATTTTCCATGAGTAGAGCCTAGTTTATTTTATATGCGTATGATTAATGATATTTTTTTGAAGTGATATTCTTAGGGCCCTGGTGATGAGGAATTGAATCCCCACCAATAATGTATTTAGAAGTAAATGAGTTATTGTTGAAATATGATTAAATGATGTTTAGGAAGTTATGTGACGTTTTTCTTAGATTCTTGGTAATGATGAATTGTAAAAGTGTTCAGTAAGAGTTATTTGCTCCTCATGTAGATTCCCCTTGTAATGCATAGTATATATAATCATAAAAATATAGCTTTGTGTTAATTAATATGTGGTTAGATAAATTGTTAGATTAACTCTTGATGTAGTATTAGTGTCATATTTTATTGATGAATTATGACATTGTTCTTAATAAAATAATTGTATGATATTTTCTTAATGAATGGAGAGTTTATAGAAAAGACTGTTTTACATTATTGCTGCTTGAACGTGCACACACACGCGTAATATAAATAATATCGCGTATATAAAGTATAGAATTATTGAAATTAAAATGAGAAATAAATGCTTTTGAAATATACTACATTCATTTAATAGACGTATAAAGTATTAAGATTAAAACGGGAAATAAATATTTTAAAATACAGTGTATTTATTTAAATAAATGTTACAAATCATCAAATCATCAGAATAAACATGATTTTGTTGCTATAAATGAAAGGTATACGTAATTGAAAGTGATTATTAGTCAATTAGAGAAAGTTGCTTTGCTGAAAGCCAAAAAAAAATAAGTAATTTGATTTATTTTGTTAATCAAGAGTAATAACCTCTCGAAAGTATCTATTTTTTTTGTGCTAATAATATAACATTTTACTTATTTATTGTCATATAGATGAAACATATAGGCAAAGCCTGTGTTCGAAGCAGGATATTTAAACTTTGTTATTAATTTGCTTTGATAGTAGGGATAGTCCCAAACTGATGCTAAAGATTTATTTGATAATTTAAAAGTCTGTAAAACAAATAGTCCATTTATAAATATTATGTTAAACCAAGTTTATTTGTTATAATAAATGATTTGTTTAGTTATTTAAAATCTTAAGAACTGTGTCTTGAGTTATTCTTGTGTACATTCCTTTTTCCATTTCCACATTTCATAAATCTATTATAAAACAGATATATTATTTTAGAGTTATAATATTAAATTTGCCAGTGTCTGACAATATTGTATTTCTTAATCCAAACATTATAAAGAGTATTTGCCATTTGATAAACGTATTAGAAAGGTTGCCAGGTCAGTATATTTGTGAGATGATGATATGAGATTAAAATACCCTATCTCTGTCATTATCTTATTGTTGAAACACAGTAAAATATTTAGTCAATTTGTTTCATTATATTTTATCATACTTTATAATTATAACTTATGGGTCAATGTAGTTTATTTAATTCAACTGTGTTTGTTAAATTCCCTGAGATCTTATTGTTTATTTCTTGATTGGCATTAAAGTAGATGTTTAGATTATAATATGCCAAGTCATAGAATTGTTAAGAGTATAATTATAGTAAACTGATATATGTTATACTTGGATGAAGGAAGAAATTAAGTTTAAAGTATATTTTAATAGACTGTACCAAATAAACATTGTGATTCTTTATTATACAATTCATTAACAAAGGAATTTACATTATATTCAATGTTTTGCAATATTTCTTCTTTTATTCATTTATTATCATATATCTTATGAACTGCCTATAGCCTCCCACTGAGCTGAGCTGAACATAAATTTAAATATAGAGTCTCAGTAATATTTTTGTATTATATATTTTGTTATATTGTTCTATTCATTAATAGAACTGGCGCCTGGGTATTTCGTTCATGTAATGTATATGAGCGGTGTTGGGAGTGTAGGTTATAATATTAAGTAATTTTTCAAACACATATATAATGAAATTGTATAGATGAAAGTGAACAATCAGAAAGGATAATGATATACAATATCCATTATCTAGTGGCACTTAAGATTTCCTAATTCATCAAAATATTCAATATCTGTGTAGCAACAATGATCCAAAATAATTCCAATTACAGTACGGAATGCAATTTTATCCAAAAAGTATTTGTGTATGTTATTTCGTTTAGGTAGTTAGAACATACTACTCTATTCTGTAGTATAAGTACTATTAGTGACATATATACAAAACATCAAATATCATTAGATATTAATTTCTGTAAGACTCATCTGATTTTTCATTGTCATTTCCTTTCAAGATAACTGTTATTCCACCTATCTTGATATAATATTATTCTTGATCACTATAATATACACATAAGGACCATGACAATTTAATAAAGGATTTTATCATGATGTGCAAAATAAAATGATTTCAATAGATATCAGAAGTATATAATAACAAAAATTGTAACAAATCAAGATTTTGTTATTATTTAATAAATAATTCTCCAATTTCAAACATTGATATTATACTTTAATAAATTTAGCAATATTAGTGATCTTATCCAGGCACACACACACGTATATATATATATATTGTATTTAAATTTAAATAAGCATGTTTGAAATATCCAATGAAAATAAATAAATCAACTTTTTTGAACACAATGGTGACTGTATTTTAGCTTATATTAAGCTTTGATTTACATTTTTGTTTGTTTTGATAAGCAGATTTCTTAGTAAGTCATATAATATGGTTTTTTAATACAGGTCTCTACAAATAAGCTAGTAATGAAAGAAGTGTCTGTTAAAAGTGAAATTTCTTTTAAAATAAACAATATATATATATATATGAAACAAACACACTTCAAAAGAATAAGAAAAAAGCGAAGGGTTTTTACTAGATGACAGTCTTTCCGATAATTTATTTGAGTGATGTAATATCTATCTCTGTTGTCATTAAATATGCTTGAGCCAATTATCTTGGAAATTCATCTAGTGATTATTATTTTAAATAAGTAAAATTTGAGATATCAATTATACATACACACACAAATAAATTCATACTTATGAAAATGTAACCTATTACTTATTTATTAATGTCCTTTGTTGAAATATACATATGAAACAGGTAACATTATTTTGGTAAACTGTTGTTCATTTACAAAGAAAATGCTAAACTTTAATGCATGTTGTTTTATATTATGAATAAAATAAATTAAATGATGATCATATTTTTACAATGCATAATAAAATAAAATAAGTTGTAATTGTTATTTTGATTTTTAAAAATGTCTTCATTATTTACTTATCAGAACTTAAGGTTTAAGAATACATACTTACATGCTGTTTTGTTAAAGCAAACATATATGCATATCTTTCCATTGAAGTTTTAAATAGTTTTTTAACTTTCAAGAAAGTTAATGTTATATTATTTTAAAAGATAAAGGAAATAAATTGTGAATTGTTCTATGTTCTAAAATATTAACAATAATTCTTTTTTAAAAATAGACAAATCACCATTTTGAATCTTATCAAAGATAATGCATATGTAGAGTGGAATTAAAACAGACATCTAAATTGGCAATTTAGTAATTAATGATTCCCATACAAAAATAATCTAGAATCTAAATAATTTTTTTTTAGCAATCAATATGTAGATGACATGAGCTCAGGGTGTAACAGTATGGTAAAATATAATATATATTGTATATATTGAAGTTTTAAATAAATTTCCATAAGTGATGGAATGTTAGTCATAATTTATTTTTCTTGTTTGATTTTAGTGATGAGTATATTAAACCTAGGCTGCATTAGACTATGTTGCTAAGATAACATATAATATGGGAGAAATTTATATTTATTATTAATTTTAGTTTGTAAAAATTATGAACTGATTTCATTCATTTTAAAAATAAACATGTAGATAATAAAGTTTGTAGACTTGCTAAATTTATTATTTTCTTTATTATGTAGAAATATTTACTAAGGCTGTAATACCTCAAGAATATGCACATTTTCATTATTGCATTCACAATAGTAGGTTACAAATAATACACCTTTTAATGTCTCCAGTATAATTGTTGTTTATTAGAATAATATTATATTTGAAAGATATGTGTAAAAAAGTTTTATTTCCTTTATAGTATGAAAGAATGTAGCTTTAATTACTTAATTTATGTTGAAGTAAAAGAATCTTATTTGTATTTTAAAAATGTAAATGTTTGTTAAAAATAATAAATATGATATATTTTATTTATTGTTATTCTTGTGTAATAAGATTTTTATTTGTGAGCCCCTGCCTAGAATTGACTATAGAGTTAATAGAGAATGATGCTGAGATTTCTCTTATGTCAATGGAAAATATTTATAAATAGAACTAAGTGAGTTTTCATATCTTGTTTTCAATAAATGAATCTAAGTTAATTCATGTAATTCTTTTTTTGCTTAATTTTAAAAATATATGATTATAAAATAGATAGAATGATACGGTAAAAGCAATAATGTTCACCCATTGTCTTGACAGGATATTGGCAATTTGTGGTAGGTGACAACTTAATTGAAAGAATAAAAACTAATTTGTAGTACTTAAAAACCATCTGAATATTTCTTGCCCTTAAAAAAAGAATATTACCTACTTTTCAAAGTTGAAGACTAAATGCTAACAACAGAAAAATGTACAGAATATTATGTTCACCTAATGATATGATTTTATGAGATTGATGGATTACTTATACACAGGATAGAAATTGTTTCAATTTCCATAACATTGTCATAAATGAAACTAGCATCTATTCATTTATAATGTTTTATGAATTAATTACTTGCTAAATAAAAGAATATTTACACCACATCATTGTGGATACAAACTAGTATTTGAACATCGATAATGTCATAGATGAAATACCTGCTAAATGGAAGAATAATTTGGATATTTGGAAAATATCAGAATTAATAAAATGTGCCTAAAATCTAATAGCTTTTCATGATATTTCTACTTTTCTGGAATAATAAAATATTGTTGGATTGCGATCTAAGAAATAGACATTAGAACTATGGTACTATTTTGGAAATTCCATATTTAAAGACCATTATTCAAGTCATTTGCTTATATTTATCATCATTATTGCTATATATTTTTTACTCTTCATTTAAAATGTATAGTATTTTTTGATATAAATAGTAGTATAATTTTAGGTTAAGTAGAGACCTATTTATGTATCTAAATATAAGTGAGTTATATTTTCCTAAGTTTGAATTTATATTTTGCAGCATAATAATTATTTTAATTTAAAATATTCATTTTTTTATTAATTGATTATAAATTAACTTCAGGTATATCATTTATATTGAGAGTTCAAAAGCATAATAAACATTTATTTTATTTTGTTCTCTTAAATTTATTTTAACAAATAAGTAGATTCATTTATATACATATTATTTTGATTAACTATATTCTTATATGAAGTATAAAAAATATATCTTGAATTCTTTTGTATTTTAGAAAGTTTAAATATTCTGCAACATATTTGTGTTACAGAAACATGTTTTGTATTTAGTATCCATTAAGTGGAGATTGATGTGAATATGAAATAAATATCAACTGAAAACTTATTATATAAAGCATAATAAGATTATATGCATATATTTGAAATGTTTATTTGATATATATATATATTATAATGGGATGCCGGTTTTCACCAGAAAAAGGATATGCATTTTATTACAATCAGACTTTAGGTCTTCAAATAGAATGCTAGAAATGAATCAATGAAATACTAAGTCCATGATTACATCCATATTTATTATGCTAGCTCAACAATTTTTAAATAAATTTTGATATAATTTAGACTAGTTCATCCATCTCTCATCCTTCTTTCAGTCACCATTATGCCATGATATTCAAACTCATGGAGAATTTGCAATTAGCTCTTTTCAGGGATGATTTTAAAACAAGTCATTATCTAATATGCCTTTATATAAGCATTAACTAATAATTGATATTCATATGATGTTTATAATATTAACATATATATATAGAATAATTGTTATGTAACTAATAATGATTATGTATTTATTTATAAATATATAATATAATATAATAATGATTAGGCAAAGAGATCAAGTTAATAATTCAATATTTAATAAACAATAAAAAAAATATATTGTAAAAGATAAATAAAATATTAATAAAAAAATAAAGATGAATTTTATCATTTCAAAAGATTAATAAATAATATTCTCATCTAATACTCTATGATAAAATTCAAAAGTAAAGAATATAATTTAAATTAACAGATATATAAAACAATATATAAATTTAAAAATTAATAATTTAAATAACTTATTAATTTATTTACAGTCTTTATTCATATGTTTTATAATTATTAATATATAAGTGCTATTTACAATTGTATAACTTATATATTATATGCATTTATAATAAAATAAATACATTAAATGTTTATTATATTATATAGTAAATATAATAATCCTATTTTAAATATCTGTTAAATAGTAATCATTTTTTTAATACTTCATCTAATTTTGATGAATTATGTCAAACTTTCAATTTATGTATATAATATTAAATTTGGATATTCCTATTAAAATGAAATGATACCAAATTTGAAATAAAAATAATAATAATAATAATAAACATATTAAAATAACATAAATATTATTATAATATATATAAATAAAGAAAAACTTATTTTCCAGAGTTAAGAATAAATCTTTAAGTCAGTAGTTTATAATCCTAATGGAGTTCTATTGTGAAGTATATTAATCCATCGATATAGTGATTATTTATTTATCCTTAATTGATAAATTATTGATATTATCCAATGATTTGACTGATATAAAATAAAGTAGATATCCTTCGAATATTGATGTTCTTATTCTCCATTTTTCTATTAGTATTAGACATTCTATACAACAAATATTTCAAATTAGCATAAAAGTTGGTTTCGAAACCTTTACGATACAAAATTATTTTACTCACTCCACATTGTAAGATTTCTTTATATATATAATTATTTTAAATATATATATATATTTGTAGAATAACAAAGTGTTAGAATAATGTAGTTTCCAAAAAACTCAAACAGATGTTTTTTTCTTTTATATTGCTATTCTTTCTTTATATTTAATAGAAATTTAAAATATTTTCCTTGTAATCTTTTAATCCATAGATTTTAATCCATTGATCTTAATTTGGAACAGTTAATATTTAATTCCAATGTTGAATAGTAATATTTTTATAAAAGAAAAAGTTATTTAAAAAGAAATCATTTTCTTTTCTTCTCTTCAATAACAAGAGACAGAATGAAACTCGTGTGTTTTGTTTCATTTTCATGCTTAATTTAAATATTAATTGTTATCAAATATTAAGATCTAATAATAAAAAATATATATAAAACTATTTATTCTTCAACTTCAAATCTGGAAATTACTCAAAAGCTTGACATTAAGGTATGTATTTTTAAAGTTCACATGTATATATAAATAGTATATATGTATATATATTAAAATATTCAAATAGATTTTATATTTATAAATAATTTCATTAGAGATAAGAGTATTTTAAAGTATTCCTATATTAAGTTAATAATTACTAAAAGTTATTATTACAATCTATATATATACATACATACATACATACATACATATATCCATTTGTTAATAAATTTTGAATTAATTTAAAAGAAGTAAACTTGCTTGGTTGTCATTCAATTTTAAAATGCAAATTTATTGGTTAATTCTATTTGGATAAGACAACATTCACTAATTGATTATACCACATAATTCATTTGAAGCAGCTGCAAAATAATTTCAAAAACAAAACTATACGATATTTAAGAAAATATAATTTACATATCATTTTTGTATTGAATTTAATGTTTATTATTTGACCCAGTATAGATTTTATACAGTAATAAATTAAGTGATTTGATATTTTTAGATACTTAATAAATAATTAGAAGCTTATTGTAATTATTTTGTTAATAACAAGTAATAGTTATATTAAGTTAGAAATTACATATAGATTGATTTGATGGATACAAATATAATAATCATTGAAGTAAAGGTAATTGTCATTAAATTTTAGCGTATTTTAAGTCATTATTGATTAAAGTGAATATTATATTAAGTCAGTATACAGTCATAAAAATTATAATTTTATTCAGTTATAGAGTTGATAATAGTGATATATTTTATTCTGCTACAATTATATTAAAAAATTGTCAATAGGGATTGTAAATTCAGTTTAAATATTAAATTTTAATATTAATATTGGTATTGTTTAGTTAGATGTACTGTGTCATTTTAATTTTTGATTTATTTCATAGGCTTTTGAAAATAGTTATGATATTTTTTTTAAAAAAATGTAGTGGAATTCATGTGAATACTTTGCCTTAGCATACATTAACTTTTTTGAGATTTAGTATTAGAGTTTTTATTTCAAGGTTTTTGAAAATAGCATTAAATAGTGTTTTTGATTTTTCTAATTATCATTTTGTTTTATTTCATAGGCTTTTGTAAATATTATTAATGATTTTTTTTAAAAATTCAGTGCAGTTCATGTGAATACTTTGCCTTAGATGTTTTAATTTTTGATTTATTTCATAGGCTTTTGAAAATAGCATTAAATAGCATTTTCTTTGATTTCTCGTTTTGTAATTTGTATATTACTTATTTTTGATCGATTTCTTCATGCGGGGAGGGGGATACAGCTAACTGAACGGTAGCTAAAAATACTGTTCTGCCAAATTTGCTCATAGTACTACTAAGTAAGTATTTTAGAGCATTTTATAAATATGTATTATATCACTCACAACACAATGGCAGAACTCCCATTAGTAGCACGACTCAGTACAAGCCATACTAATCAGTGGATGCAGAAAGGTTTTTGCATAAAATACCTATATAGTGTCTATTCATTTGATATCCCCAGACTAGTTTCTAGCTTGTGACTTTTATCAGTGAGGAGCCTCGAATCTGAGAGCACTGTAATGATGAAAGCCAAATAGTCTTGGATATAAATAGGAATTTCATGTAAAAATCGTCCATTACTCTGGCTTGCACTGAATGGTGCTACTGTATGGAGAGTTTTGCTTCTGTACTATCAGCTTATATAAGCATAAAGAATGATGATCATATGATGTTTAATGGTATTGTACCACTCTTTATTATTTTTTGACAAATGGTTCTAGGAATGTGAATAATTATTATGGTATTATAAGAATGAAAATTTAAATTTTTTTATATTTAAAAAAATGTGCATTGTATCTTCTGGATAATTAGTACACAATGCCAAATAATAAGGAACACCCATATTTGGGAATCTGATTAAGATTTTGGTAATTGGGATGGTTGCCCAAAGATTTGATATTCAACATATCCACATGCTCAATAGCATGACCACTAAAATGGAATGACTTAGATATTGAAGTGGAGCAAGGAATGTTATAGGTGGAGTGTCTTCAGGATTGGAATAACTTAGATTATGATATATATTTTAGCCCTGGGTATGGAAGGCAAATAATTAAGGACAAATATGAAAATGAATAATTGTAATAGATTAAAAATGTGATGTTTATCTTCAGATGTATGATTTTATTTTGGCCATGATATTTTTAATGGTAGTCCTAATTAGTGGAATATAAGATTTGATTTTTGAAGATTTATTACTTTTTATAATAGTGTCTCTATTGATATCTTGAGTAATTTTATCTAATCATTGGGAGTCAATTAGGTTTAGGTACAAGCCTTTGTAAAACATGTCTTCAGATTTTCATTTGTATAGGAAAGTCAATTTTATACACAACTTTTCTTGATGCCAAAAGTTTAATATAATATTAAGCTTATATTTAATATATAATGTTTGAATATAAGTTTGTGATGATGACATTTTATTTGTATGTTATATGTTGATTATTTTGATCACTGAGTTATCAAACTCTGTTTATACTTTCACATATACATTTAACTTTTAATAAAACCTTACAGGGAAATATAGAATACATTTTTCTCTTTTCTCTGGGAATTGCTTACCTGACAAATGCTAATACTAACAAGAAAATCAAATTGTGGATCTTAACATTTATGATTACCAAATTGAAGATGACACACTAACCAAATAGATGATTCTGTCAAAAACAATAGTGAGTAAGAAACTTAATATATTTAACCAAGAGTGTCTCATGGTTCTTTTCCCCTTTCTTTCAAAGAACAAGGTTAATGAGTGATTTCCAAACTTTATGGATTAGAGCACTAGATTGAATCATGTGTTACTTGCTGTTGTAACATAAGCAGTTATTTAAAATTATCTTTTTTCACTTTTGGCACAGCATTTTTAAATTGTCCTTATAGTATATGCTTTGTTTATTACTTTAGTCTTATATCTGATTTTTTCTCTAATCATTACTTAATATTCTTTTAATTGTTTTTCAATGAGGCAATACTTCTTTCCACATTTAAATAACATTTCACAAATGCAGTTCTTGTTTTTCAGATTTTCAAGTTTAGAACTTTGTAGAATGTTAAGATCTTTTATAATGTACTGTGGCATTGGAAAAGAGACCTTGTTGGAGATTTTTTTAGGTTGTCTGCTGTCCATGATATGGATGATACTGTAGTTTATCAATTAGGGAAAATACAATAATAATGGGCAGAAAGAAAAAAGTAAAAAAAAAGAAAAAAGAAAATATAATAAAATTATTTGTAAGAGTGTAGAAAATAATCCCATAAATAAACCAAAGGTGATAATCCATATTTGAAAATCAAATTAATCTTGGTCTTAAAAAACTGGAGAAATGGAAAAAATCTATTACAGGTAAAGGTCACTCTTTTTATATACTCAACTTTGAAGAAGCAACCTAGTTGATTTGGCATTTATTCAGTATTTATGAGTCTAAAAGACCCTGCATTAATTGCTATGTTACCTGAAAAAAAGTGGAAAATACCAACTGAAACATTCTTTCTATGTTAAATCTATTGGATATAAATATAAACAGCTATCAAGAATTTCTCTATAATTGACCCTTTAAACACTACTTTGATGTCATAAGAGAATACTAGAATGCATAATCAATCAATTGAAGATTTCTTTTTTTAAAATGGTGATTTATCATAGTAATACTACTATGTCTTAAATTATAAACCCAATATATAATCTAAAACTTTTAGTTTTCATTGATGTTTTTTTTGCAAACTTTTAGTAATATTTGTTTTTTCAATTTCTAAAAAGGGTCAATTTTAAGTTTTCAATATTTTTTTGGATTTCTCATTGTTGTAATACTAAAACTAATATTGACTTATAAAATTGATTTAGAATTTCAAATAATTTCTCTTTTGATTTGTTATTGATAGATTAGTTTTGGAATTTTTATTATTTTGTCTTTAAATTTTTTTAATTATTTCTTTTTTATTGGCTTTTCAACAATTGAGGAAATGAGAGTGGGATGAAAGGCATTGTACACTTTGATGAAAATGACAATTTTTTTCCTCATGTGTCATAGAATCAGCCGGGAAGCGAACCCACTAACCCGGTACAACTGCTTGTAAAGTAACTGTCGTCTGACCTCTCAGCCACCAATGCTTGTCATGAGAACAACAATTGTCAGCTACATTCAATACAAAGTAAAAGTTAAAATAAAAATGTCCAAATAAAAGTGAACTGGTTGACTTTGAAACAATAAAAAATTAAACAAAAAAGAGCTTAAAATACTTATTTCTTATTAATTGGGATTTTACATTTTTTTATTTAGTAGTACAACAATTTAAATGAACACCATCTCCAAGACTAATGTTTCCAGAAGCTTTTCAAATAAAAACATTTTAAATAAACAATAAGATCAATGCAGAACACACAATTTATTTTTAAATTAATTTCTAACAAGTTAGAGAGAGAGAACATTTTCTTGTAATGAGCAGAAGAGCAGAAACAGGTTTCCTTTTTTATCTTTTATTTTTGTTTAATTCTTTATAAATCTAGATTTAAATACACATTAAATTTATGAATTAAATTGTAATAATATTACTAGAATAAATTGCAAGTCCAGACCATGGTTCTCTATCCTAACCCCCTCTTGAAAAGAAGAAAGAAATTAAAAAATTTTTGAAGACAAAAGAAAAATCAAAATTTCCAAACTGATTTTTTGAAAAATTACAAAAAAAAAAAAAAACTTTGTTTGAAATTTATCTATATTTTATAAGTTGAGATTATGTAGGTAATCTTACAAGAAATTTACCATGAAAATACTGTATTAACAATCAAAAATTGAAAAAAGAAATAAAAGTTCTCTAAAAAAGAAACAAATCTATCAATAAAAACTAAAACGAGTAGGTGGTAGTAATATTACTAAGGTAAATCACCATTTTCCCAAAGAAAGGCTTTTTTGTTTGTTTTCCCTGATCTCTTTTTCATCTTCCACATCTCTTTTCTCAAAAACCAATAAGATATTGAAAAGAGAAATACAAGTTTACCAAAACAAAAAGCCTGTCAAAGAAAATTAATACTAAGAGGTTTTATATTACACACTGAATTTATAAATTAATCATGCTGTTTTTCGTTACAATGTTTTATCAGGCCAAATGCCAAAAAATTGAATTTGTGTTTTTCACTCTCTACTAAGAAATTTTGCTAACATTCTTTTTTACAGCTTTAAAATTCATGTATATATTTCCCCCTAATATTTTAATTTCAAAAAAAGTCAAGAGATGTCAGGATAATACAATAAGCAGGTCTTCAAAAATTTCTTAAACTCTACAGTGATGGATGCCTATTATACATTTGGTGATCTCAAACTGTGCAGGATTACTTTGAGAAAATATTATGATAGTCTAAAAACTTGATTTTGTGGAAAATGTACAATTTTATATAATAATTGTATGATAATTACATTATTACATATTTATTTTTTACAGAAATGTTTTATTTTTAAATATAAAAGCTTATATTCTTCCAAATAATGTCACTTTGGAGATTACAACTTCAGGAAATTCAAAGATCTAGAAAATGTCATCACTAAACAATCTGTAATAACCTCTAGCAATATTGTAAAAATCACTAAAAAATTGTAAACATTTACAGCATAACTTGATTGATTTACTAATTATTGAAAATAATTTGTTCAGATTTTTAAAACAAACATAAACAAAAAAGATTATTTTGCAAATTGAATCTACTCCACCTGAAATTTGATGAAAAAACAATGCTTTGTTTTGATTAAATCTAATTTTTAAAATAATTCTGAAAATCAAATGTGATTTTTTAAAATTTATTTAATTTCTAAAAAAAATACCTATCAAATGATCTCAAATTCATTATATCTAATAAATAATAATGGTTTAATATTTTACCATCTACAAATAGATGGTCCAAATATATTGACATTTGAGAATATCTAAGAGCTAAAAAAAAGTAAATTTAAAGATCTAACGCAGTTTTAATTTTTTTTTGGCTTGTGTAATTTTTTTTTTTTTAATGTATAATGAGAGTTGATTTTTTTGTTTGAATTATTTATCCATAGTTTGATAAAAGTTGAAATTGGAAAAAATAAAAGAAAGGTATGCAGATTACTAGTCCAGATAAACAAAAAAAAATCCAAAAGTATGAAGATTACAATCAAGAAAACCTTTAGGATATTGATTAAAGATGGCAAAAATAATTTACTAAAAGAAAGATCTTTGTAACAGAAAGTTAAAAATAAATGTATAAGATTATAAACCTAAGTGTTATGATAATAATAACACGTGCAGAAGTTCAAAACTGGATCGAGATATAAAAAGAAAAGGACAACTTCCATCTAGGTCTTTTCTCTTAACATGTGTTCTTAGAGTTGGAGATTTCCATGAGAGTGACCTGTTGCAGTGAAATGCATCTGCACAGGAATACTACTCACTTGCTGAATGGAGTCATCACACAAGAATGGAAATGAAGCCTTGTGAACATCGTCTTCTGCAACAAAAACATCATTGCAACCAAGCTTCTTGCTCCAGCTATGAAACAGACCAGACATGCAAAGATGCTGGCAGGAGAGATCAATTATATGCCAAAGAACACGGGATCCCAAAGGAAGACAAGTATATTATAAGAACTGATACAAGCTTACTGGTAAGTTAAGATTATTTACTCCCAATTTGTGACTTTATTGTTGGCCAATTAACATTAACCATGAATGATAATTACTGATAGTGACTGATTTTCAATGTTTCAAGGAACTAGCTAGAAGAATTTAAATGGAACAAAAAACTTTCATCTGATTAATAATATTTGGATTAGTGTATGTTTTTCTTTTCCAATTTTTCTTTAATAATTCTTGCATAAATATTTTAAATAGATTTTAATAAAATGTTGAATATTAATTTAGCATTCTCTTAGTACATTCTTAATTTGAATATTAGATGTTGTGAATGTTAGTTAATTAATATTTAATTAAAGAAATTATCTTTGCCATTCTATTTAATAGTTATTGACTAAGCTCCGGGAATAATATTCTCTAAAAAAACAAATAAAATTACGGGAAATCATAACCCCGAGCTTTTAGTTACTTGCGTCAAAATTATGGGATATAGGGAAGTTGATGTGATGTGATGTATTATGGCTTCTCCTTAAACGAAGTCAAGAAAATATAGCTACGTTTTTGGAAATAGGAACAAGATATTTCTTTCTCCATAGCTTGATTAACTTTCACTTTATAGTGTGTAAAAAAAAAAAGGCCTACTAGAAACAACCAAAACGTGAAGAACGTTACAATATTAAAGTGAAAGTTGAAAGCTTAAAGTGAGACCAAAGAAATCTGTCAGTACAAAATAAAGTTAAATCATAGTAGTATTACTATGATAAATTGCCATTTTTCTAAAGAATTCTTCAATTTATTGATTAGTTATCCTATTATTTTTTTTTATGATGTCAAAGCAGTGTTTAAAGAGTCAATCAAAAATTGTTTAAAGAATCAATTAAAGAGATAATCGAATCGTAGTTAGCTGACTAAATTATACTTAGTTTAGTCTAGAAATAAATATATAAATAAAAATTTTAATAGCGTTCGATATTCAAATTAAAAACATTGTATTTCCATATTTATTTATTGTGGACATTACAAATATATAGCAAATATTTTAACAGAAAACATATTTACAAAATAATTTGAACGCAAAACTTACTTTTAGATTAAATACTTTACAGACGAACACTGAATTACCAGACCAAATTCATATATAATCTATTAACATACCGTATATTACATTCCAAACACATTTATAATTTTTAATAAAAAATTTCGAATTATCGACTTTGTAATATATATGATTTAGACAGAAGGAATATTAATTCCAAAAATACGAGATAAATTGTAGTTAATAAATATAGTAGTGTATATGATTTTTAACAATATTGCTTTTAAATATAGCTTTACTTCTCACTATATGTAAAATATATAATTGTTAATTAGAGAAGATATTAATTAGTATTAAAGTTTATCGGCTTAACGTTTTCGAGGATCCATGCCTCATATTCATAGCTTTCATAAAATGTATAATAAAATATGCAAATACAAATATTCAAATAAGCTAGTATTACGTAGCCCATTTCTTCGAGATCTCGAAGCAAGTATCCTTTCTATTAATGGCATGGATGTTTCCATTGATGTAAAATGCCTCCTTTATTTTTCTTTTGTGATCATTTGATTCTGAGCACAATATTATGGGATTGGCGGGTGTGAAGTTGTGTCCAGATTGTTTAGCATGCTCCAAGAATACAGAGGACGTGTTGCTGTTTTTCTGAGCTCATGCTTTTAATAAAACCTGTTGCTTTTTTTGCATATTTTTAAAATAAATTATTAAAATGGACATAAGAGCCAATTGACCTATATTTAGAATGACACCCTATCAATCTCAGATTGAAACAATATATTAGAATATTTTGTAATTAGATTAACAATTTTATTAGTTATTTTAAAACACTATCTTTAAAATATAAATATATTTTATAATAATAAATTATAATTTACGTTTTTATTAGGATATCAATGTCTTTACATTCTCTTAGTTATTTTTTATCAGTTGTTAGTCGTAAATCAATTAATCATTATTATGAATGAAATTATTTTAAATTCTAAGTCCAAACGCCAGACATATAATTATTATTTACTTATATACGTAAGCACTAGATTAAAATTATTTTGTCAAATTATTTTTAATAGTAAATATATATATTTATTATTGATATTAATTGTCGGCAATAACACTATGTGACGTGATATGATGAGATGCGCACTCTTTCGGCAAACATTCAAACAATTATGTATAATGTGATCAGTTATTTGTAATACTACTTTCTAAATATTCTTTCATATGCTTTATCATTTTAAATGAAAATAATAATTTTTTTAATAAATATTTTTATTGATCTGTTACTCAATATAATATTGAATTTAAATAAATTCAAATCTCTTCAAATATATACAACTACACTTATCTCTCCATTATTATTCTATTTCATCTTGTTATGAATATGAGAACGCCATAAGTTGTCCAAAGCTCTAAGCCGTATTTAATTTATAGAAACAACAAGCTTCTCTATAGTTGCGTATAAGCGCACTTATTACATTTATTATAATTCACTTGTATTTATAAATGCGGTTTTCCTATTTTGAATATATTAATGACATATATATCATAATGATGAAAGACATTTCATTAATTTATTATGCCGCTCAAGTCTCCAAATCTCGTTAAAGTTTTTTATCTTTGCTACAAATAGAAGATACTAGATTAAAACTCTGTTAAGTCGTTTTTTTTTAAAGCAATTATTAGCTCTTTTATTTCATATGTAGTATATATTATGTAAATATAATGATTACTAAAATTTTAATTAATAGAATAAATAAATATATAATCTCGTCTATTATTATTTGTTTTAAAATTATTTACATCATTAAAAAAACACACACACAATGTCGTTTTATGGACTATAAATTGATAACATCTACTTTCCCGTAAATATAACATCTCGCATGAATATTAGATGAATTATTTTTTCAACCTTATCTTAAAAACTTTTCTATTTTACATTTAAATATTTTATGAATAACGAACTGTATATAAAAAATGATACATACCTCCACAAGTTTTCCTTTAAATAAAAATTACATACTCATTTAATCTGATAATTGCTGAATATCTATTTCTCATCAATAATAATGAAAAGCAAGCGTTGGTCGTCGAGAGCAGTTGTCCTGGGTTAGCGGGTTCGCTTCCCGGCCGATGCTATGACACGTGAGAAAAAAATTTTTTTTTCATATATATTGAAATTTGTCATATAAGGATCAAATTCTCATATTCACGTTAAAAGGTTCGAAAACATAGTCAATACAGTAACATTTTAGATTATAGGGTATAAATTAGTCCATTTTAGAGATAGATTTTTTTATTGTTAACGGTTGTAACAAAAACTGCAGAGTATATATTTATTTTTTTAAAATTAAGTCTGGTTTTTCTGGACAATTAGACTTTTCATTTCTTTCTTAATTGTCTAGCTATTTACTTATGCATTTTAAACCATTAATCTAATTCAAATATATTTAATCACTTATTTAAACTGCTCTTTACAAATTTTGATTTAGTCCCATCTTTCCACCTACTTACTAATTTTATTTTAAATTTTTTAAATACTTTCCTAATTTGGCATAACATTTATTTCAAATACAAATTGAAATTGCAGTGAAGCGCATTTCATTGTTCTTCACATCTTTGTTATCTAAACAACATCCAAAAATTGTTCATCTCAAAGTAAATAAATGGTTCATAGTCTAGTAGTGAGTATTTCTGCCTCCATATTATGCAATGATGTTTGAACTCAGATGGAAAAAAAAACTTAGTTCCAGATCACAAGTAGATTTAGATTTTTCTCTTAAATAGCAGATCTATATTTAATCCAACTGACTATGGATTAGTAAGTGAGCCTGTAGCTATGATTGGCTGGAAGATAAAGATATTAAGTTTATATGGTTGGTCAGTTGAGTATCAAATCAGTGATTGTCCAAACAAAATATACCAATGTAATCGGATAAATTCTTTGCCATTGGTGAAGGAAGTTGATATTCTGTTGACTCTGAATATGTGCTTTATTTTAATCTTTAGTAAAAGAAACATGTCATGCAATATCCTTATTGTCTTTTTAATTTGGTAATCACCTTTCAATCTATATTTTTTTCTATTTTTATCTTAAGATTTTTGAATAACAGTTGAAAATATGTAAATATTTAAATAATTCCAAAGAATTATTCAATATACACATTTTAAATTAAGTATATATATATATTAGAGTTCATTTATTGGGTACATTAATAATGATTTTGTCTATTAGGAATAAAGAAAATGATTTCACCTTACAGACTAAGACATTACATGGAGCAATAGAATTCTTAGGATCATCATCATGGCAATAAATAATATATTGCACAATACAATATAATGAGCATGTCAATAGCTCTCAACAAGCTACTCAGAATATCTCTATCCGCAGACCAGTTTCATGCTTCTGGCATTCCTCAGTGATGCACTAGGATATTCAAGCATTAGATTGATAATACCGTGTCAAGGCCTTATTAAATTAAGTCATGTGATATATGACTTGATTTCCTTGCCATTATTGCATAATATAATATATGTGAATAATAATGATTTTATCTTAAAGCCATAAAGTAGATATCAAATAATATAATCTTTTTGTATAAAGAGTCAAAATCAAATCTTATAAATTAAGAAGTTACATGTCAGGACAATATTCTTTGCTTTTGTTTTAGACATAAAAGTTGGTGGACACAAAAGTAACCAAAAGTATTATTTAATATTGCTTATTCTTAAAATTAGAGTAAATGGCATAAAACAGTAAAAATAACTCATATGTTTAGTATGGCTTCTTTATGTGATTGAATTATTACAGACTCATGTAAATACAAATGAATGTAAATGCAGACATGTGAAAATATGTTTCTAATATTATATATATTACAAAATATGAAAACAAATATACGTTCATATTAACAATATATTTACAATAACTACACTTTGCCTGCTACTGTTGATAAGATATAGCTCTTAGTTCTGGGGTGAACTATGGAAGAAAGGGCTGCAATTGCCCTTATGAGATTCCGATCACTTCCAGCTGTACTTTGGCCAGCCTGCCTCGTGTAGGTCCAATAACACTTCCGGCTATACTATGATATCTTGCCTCATGCCATTGGTTGGTTCTAGCAGTTTCCAGTCCTGAATGCAAACTTTCATTACTGCGTCAATCATTTAGCTTTGATATCTTTGTTTGAAGAATAGTTATACTGTCTTTAGGTTTGACAGTATTTCTCTGGAGAATGTAAATACTGTAGTTCAGGTTTGACAGTAGTTCTCTCCAGATATGTACGAAGAACATAAATTCTGTCTTTCAGCTTTGTGATAGTAATATTAATATTAAGTGAAATTTTATTAAACTATTAAAGTTATTTTATTGAATATTATAATCATTTTATTGAAAATCTTAGCAATGTTAAAACAGTATGAATTTTATAATTATTCATTTAAGGAATTAAATTGAGATAATTTGGTTTTGCTTAGCATCTTTTAAAGAGATTTTTAGATAAATAAGTAAATTAATTATGGCAATATTTTCCCAAATAAGACTCAAATTCCAATCAAATTAAAATGGTTTTATTTATAATTGAATTTGTTTACAAATTTGTTAATTGTGCTACAGGTTTTGAGAGAGGTCATTAATTTCAGGAATTCAAATTTTTCTTATTTAAGTTTTAATTTAATTATTCCTTCCTACATTTTTTTTCACAAGCAATTAAACTGAAAAGATATAATTGAAAATTGTATTATCACATATAATAATACTTTTAGAGATTTTTTATTGAGATAAATTTATTTTTGTGAAAAGGTAAAAAAATTCTAAAAACTGCCATTTTTCTTTTAATGAGCAATCCATTTTGACTATTGAGATATAATTCACTCCTTGAATAGTTAAACAAGACAAAACTCTCCATATAGTAGTGCCACCCTATGCCAACCAGAGTAATCAACAGATACCAGAGGGCTTGTGCATAAAATCCGTATCTAGTGCCTACTCATCCAATATCCCCAGACTAGTTTCTGGCTTGTGGCCTTCGTCAGTGCTAGTTTAAGAGATAGTGATCATGTGATCCTTGAATAGTTCTAAAAATAAGTTCTTCACTGCATGTATTTTTTTAAAAAATAAATTAATAATGGAAAAAAATATTTATATTTTTGAAAAGAGCAGGTTTTAGATTAAAAATGATCACTTTAACCTGAGTAGACTAATAAAGTGCTCCACTGCACCTGCATGTTTTAAGAAATAGTAGTTTTGCTTAAAGTTGGATTAAATATATTTTTTATTCTGAACAACTTAATGCATAAGAAAAAAATAAATCATAACTTTGTAAAAGAGATTAAAAAGGAGGATTTATTTATTTGATTTAAAAAATTAATCTCATGCGAGTTTTCATTGGTCAGACCAGCAATATCTAGAGAAAAGAGAAAAAATGGCATTAAATTACTGTATAAAATATTTGAAAGCAAATATTTATTATTTTTTTTAATGTAAAATAAATCTGAATTTAGACCTCATGATCTGTGAACTTTGATTTCACTTTTAAGTTTAATATGCTTCATAAGATTATCAAGTTATAATGTTTTGAAATTATGCCATTAAAAATTAAAAAATTGAATATAATTTATTAATTTGTGTTTTATTTAATTAATTTATTCTTATAAAAGATAGTAAATTTAAGCATAAAATAATATGTAAAAAAATTATTTAAAAGCTGAGTAAAAAGACAAAATAAAGTAATCAACAAAGTAACCCCCCTCTTGGTTAATTTGGCATTCTTGGAAAATATCAGAGGTCTTAAGAATTTAGACTTATAAAACAATTGGAAATTGCAGAAATATAGTTATTTCATAAAAGCATTTGAGACTCGAATAAATCATAAAAATCAAAAAGGCCTCAAATGCTTTTATGAAATGACAATATTCCTGTAATCTCCAATTATTTTATAACAAGTCCAGATTCTTAAGATCTCTGAATAGTAAATTAACCAAGAGGTAGATTAGTTTGTTGATTCCTTTATTATTTTGCACTTTTTAGTTACTATTTATATAAAAGAATTATTTAAAAAAAGTTTTTTTTACATATTATTTTTTTTTTACTTTTTAGTCATACTTACATATTATTTTAAAAATAATTAAAACTACCAAAAAATCTGACAAAAATTATAATTTCATACTAAGATGTGAAAATAAAAAATATGCCCTCTAACAAATGAATTCTAAATTTAAATATTATGTGATTGTCTACTATAAAAATATGTATTGATTTTTCAATTAATTCTCTATTTTTTTAAACATTTATTATTTTTTCACAAAATATTTATGAAATATTAATTATTTCAGAAGAATAATTCAGATTTTAGTAGAAAACATTTACTTTTAATTATTTAAGTATAAGTTAAATGAAAATATTAACAAAATTTTACTATACAAAGATAATATTTCCATTGGCTCAGTTTTTTTAAGGATTTTTCCTTGGAAATGTAAGTTTGTGAGTTTGACTTCTAAAGAAGAATATATTTTTTCATTGTTAAAAATTAAAAAAATGAGGACATCCTGACAGAAATACAAACAGGGCAAGTTAATATAAAAGCATTTAATTAATATTAAATATATCTTTAGATAAAATTCAAATACTACAAATATTAATGTGCCAAATTAAAATATTAAATAAATCTGATTATATTTTGAAATTTATTTTGAATTTAAAGGGATTGCAAACAAAAACTTTTGATTGGGTTTATAATGTGTTATTTTTAACATAAACTTTTCTCCATTTGAAGTTTTTATCAAATTTAATCATTTTAATTAATGTAAAAAGTAATAGTTTATAACCTTGGGATTAAAAATATATATTTATTGTACTGCAAATATCATTTCTCTATTTAAAAAAAACAGCAAATAGGAAGATAATACTTCCTGGACAATCAACTTTTAAATGTTGAAAATTTATATGATTTTGCTTTACTGCTTTACCTCTTTGTTAAGAATATCTACATAATCATTCAGCAAATAATAATTAGATATATATTTCAAAAGTATTTTCAAAAGTATTTATACTGAATATTCTTTTGCTTTTTATTAATTGTTTAGATTGCTATACTTTGAAGATGAAAAGATAATTTTAAAATCTGGTCAATACCAATACATGGACACTTGTCTGTGAATGTGGGTGATATGAACAATATCCCACGGTTAGAAATAAGAATCTTAGAAATTCCATAAATAACAATAATTTTATTAAGTCTTTAATAGCTGGTATATCATATAATAATGATGTATCATTCACTTGAATATAGATAAAGGAAAAAACTATTATGAATTGATTATCAAGCAATAGACCAGCTTGTGCAATATAAAGTTTAGACTAAAGAACATCTTCTTTAGGCTAAAGACTGACTTTAATTTTAAATATGATACTTTACATTGATAGTCAATGTTGTATTTTAGATTTAATATAAATAGTGATTCACTGATCAAAAGACTTTCTATTGGTTTGTAAATTATTTTTCATATCCATTTTATTAAAAGAATTACAATTATAAGATTTAAAGTTATCTTAGTTGTGTGAATGTTGATGTTAACAAATGTGAGCTATTAATTACCTGAACTACTTATGATATTTTAGCTGCCATAATTTTTAATTTAAATGATAAAAGAAAGTTGAAATACTTTTTTATTTTTAATAATTTTGACCATAGTTTACAAAAGAAGAAAGCTGATGCCTGGTAATTTTTGATTATCTTACAGCTTTGCTGCAGTTTACATGTTTTTTTTTCTGTTTGTTGTTAGTCAACTACTTTATAAGATAACAGAGAGCTAATCATAATCAAATTCTATTATTAAAAGTATATTGCTTATTTTGATTTGAGCCTTATAAAATTGCATTTAAATTCATCAAACTTTTATTATTGTTACTTTAAAACACTAAACATCACATGATCACTATTCCTTACACTAGCATATTACTGTTATTAACATCAATCATGCCTAATAGGGTAGTGGTGGCTATGGTTTTTAAAGAGACAAAGACACCAAAATGAATGGGTGCTAAACTGGGTTCAGACCCATATGACTATATAAGCTATTGAGCTTAGATTGAAAATATTGTGTTTTCAATTTTATTTTCATAGTTTGTAGTTAAGTAGAGATAAAAGGTGGCTGCTGGAGGGTTGCATTAGATCCTAAGATCTAGGTGCAGTACTCTCAGATCCAAAGTTCCTCACTGACAAAGGCCACAAGCCAGAAACTAGTCTGGGGATATTGGATGAGTAGGCACTAGATAGAGATTTTAAGCACAAGCCTTCTGGCATTCAATGATTATTCTGCTTGGCACTGAGTGGCACTACTGTATGGATAATTTTGCCTGTTAGTTTAAAACACTTTCTAATGATTTTAGGGCTTAATTTCTAATTTTATATTAACCATCTTACTTTAATCTTTCTGTTAAATAAGGTGGTTTAATGACAACAATGTTTGTCAGCATATTTTCTTAGAAAATACAAACCACTTTGGATTAGAAGTTTGAATTTCAAGACATGTTAATTGCTCTTTCTAATTACTTCAACTTTAAAGTAAACTTGTTTTTAAAGTGAAAATTGAATCACTAGCTAAACTGATTCAATGATGCTTGTTTATATTAGAATTTATAAGTACGTTCACTCATAGACAATGATCATATATAGATGATGTGATCTTTTACAATTTACTTACAATTTTTTTTAATTTACAGATTAATGTTCTGAGATCTATGGTTAAACCAATTGTCTCTGATTACAAAAGTTAAAATAATATTTTGTTCATATTTGTAGCAGTCTGGGGCAAAAACAGGCTGTTAACAAACATTCTAGATGCCCAAATATCAGTTTAGATGGATATATAGAGAGGTTGCATAATATTTCAAAACAATGTACATTGCTGAAAAGCTGAAGTCTTCATTTAAGATTTGTTTACCTGTTTTGCTAAAGGGAAAAAAGAAGCATATTCAAATAAAATTTTGTTTTCAGAGTAACATATCTAATTTTTCTAGTTATTTACTTTAACTTCATATTTATTTTCCTTTAATTTTTTTCCACAGAGAAATAAAGGAGTTCTTCTTAAAATCTCTACTGAAGTGATTATTTTGTGACTTTCATATTACTTTAATTATCAAAACTTCTTTAGTCCATTAAAAAAAGCCAATAAATTATATCCAGTCATAATTGCAAAAATTCTGTTGAAAAACTTATAATCTAGTCAAGCATTGGTGGTCAAGAGGTCAGCACAGCTGCCTTAGAAGCAATTGTCCTGGGTTAGCGGGTTCGCTTCCTGACCGATGATATGACACATGAAAAAACAAGCTCATAATATATTGTATCTGTATCAGTTTATTTGCTTTGCAGAATAATATTTTACTTTGAAAAGTGATGTCTATTTATAGTGTCAACCTAATTGTATTAGTAAATAACACATTAGACATATTAAAATTCAATAATTTTTACAATTTTTCATTTTGAAACACTGGGCATCATATTTATTAATAACATTTATTCAGATCAAATGAAAGCATATTTTATATTTGAATTTTTTAATTTCTTTCATAATCCAATATAGTATTTAATATAATAAAATGCAGGACAGCAGTGTATGGATGTCCAGGTTGTGTAGGATATAAAGTTGCTTCTTCATTGCGGGAGTCATATCACTATAATTATTAATAAAATTTATACATAAATGAAAATGTTTAGATTTTTAAATCACTCCATTGTTAAAACACTTTCTGATAATGAATATTTTTTATTAAAATATACAAGGATTACTTTTTTATTTAGTCTCATGACATGTGTGAAAAATATCCTACAGTACATATATCGTATACTCCACTATTGTGCTAAACTGAAATGAACTAATATGTCACCATGATAATTAACAAAATTTATATGTAAACTAGAATGCATCTGGATTCAGTGTTTTTTATTAATTACTTGCTTTAACAATATTTTTTAGATTTAATGTGAATTAAACAAAATATTTTAATATTATCTATTAAATGTGAAAAATATATCTGTAGTGATTTTTTTCGGAGCGTTTTTTATTAATTCTTTACATAAACATAATAATATACTAATTAAAAGAAAATGTAAATACATAACTATAGCATTTATGCTTTTCTCCTCACTAAATATCACATTTCAAACATGAATTTATGTACTGTAATCACATTTTCATAATGATTTAAGTACTATACCTTTGCAGTTAAAGGCACATTTTTCCTAGTGATTTTATAATGGTGGAGACTACCATTTTTATAATAATTGGTTGCTTTAAATTTTTTTTTAAAAAATTTAATGTGAATTAAGCAAAACATTTAAATATTATATAAATAAATTTTCAAATTTTAATAAAGCTAAATTTAAATTTATATTTTTAAATATAACTGTTATATTTTATATTTACTGGAGCCCTCTGAATAAATAATTTTTTTTTTCAATAGTGTTCTGACTAATAATAGTTTTTTTAGCTTTATTAATAGTTACTGTTTATTAATGTTGGAATAGAAAAATGCCTGCAATTTTGATATTTTTTTTTATTAAATATAATATTTGTAATGTTTTTTTTAATTAGTTGCTTTAACAATTTTTAAAGATTTGATGCAAATATGTTTTTTAAATTAAACATTGCTAATTTATAAAAGTTTGTTACAAATTAAATTAACATTTATAAATATGTCATTCATCTGAACTATATTAGGGGATTAATAGACCATGAAAGCATGGAGTGCTTTACCATTGAATTACATAATCAGCATTTTTTATTTAATGGTGGAATTACTTCCTTTGCATAAATATAGTGATTGATATTATCAGACAAACATTCATTCACCAATCAGACAACAGAGAAAATGCAGAATTTTTATATAAGATGAAATGTTTAAATTTCTGAATCATTTTTATTTAAATATCCTAATTTATATAAAAATGACACATTACTATTAATAATTTATCAAAAAATAATCTTATTTAAAAATATTACCTCACAATAATTGCAGTAATTCTGCAATACATTGGACAACACTTATATAATAGTCAAGTTTTGATATAGGACAGTGGTTAAGTGTCTGACTCTGAATAATGGAAATCTGGTATTGATGCCAGTGATATCTCACTTTTTTTAAAATCAGCATTATTTTTTCTTTTTAATAGTAATATTACATTTTTTTAATATTGATATTATTATTTTCACATGTGTTACTAATCTACCTTTTTTGGATATGGACTGTCAAAATGTATGTTATCCAGCTAAAATCTCTTAATTGAACCATAATAAAAAATGTTAAAGTGAAAATATGTGTTAATGACCTCTAAATATTCATTGACTAAACAATGTAAGTATGAAAATTTAAAATATTGCACTGCATAATATGTATATAATATAAAATAATAAACATAAATTAAATAATAGTGTAAATATTTTACTATTAAATGAATATCACTTTATTAATAAAAAGCACAAACAAGTTACATGTAAAAGATTTGAAATCAATTAAAAATAATTAACTTATGTGTTTTCAAACAAACAAGAATTACTTTTAACAAATTAGTTGCCTTAATAAATATGACTATTGTACTCCACTAAAGATAATGGAGACAAGAAAAGAAAATGGACTCTTTTTTCCCATACATAATGGGGGAAGGAGCTACAATATCATCTAAATTTCTAAGGTGCTAAACTTAAGAGAGTTGATAGATAAATAAAAAGATAAAAATGCAGAAAATTATAAAATTGTTTTTGATTATGGAACTGCTGACAACTTTAGCTACATATCAGCTCAAATTCAAGAAAAATGGAATTAGTAAAAAATATATCATTTTACAAAGATATTATACACATAAAATATATAATTCTCAACAAATTTGATTATATTAATATTTTAATGCCCCCCTGTCAATTGTAAAAACCATAAAACATCATTTGAAAGCTGGTCAATCTATTCGGTAAGTCCCTAATACATTTGTTATCTAGTGGAATAAGTCAAGTGTTAGATTTTTTTTATAGTTACCCAACATAATATCAAAATAAAGTGAAATTCATGTTAATGGATTTATGAAATTTATTGAATAAACAATATAAAAATTTAAAATCTTGGGCTATGTAATATGTATATACCATCAAATCATCACATGATCACAAGTTTATATGCTTACACCTGCTGCTAGTAAGAGTATCAAACTTACCATATAATAATGCCACTGAGTACATCCATTAAATAGGAAGGCTTTCACATGGTAGGACTACTATATGGAGAGTATAATACTCTTACTAATATGTATATAATTAAAATAACACACACAAATTAAATATTAAAGTAAATATTTTATTATTGAAGGAATATAACTTTGTAATAAAAATCATAAACAAGTTATGCATAAAAGATTCTGAACTAAATTAAAAGTAACTATTTTTAACAAACTAATTGGCATATTGGTTACAGTTGACTTAATAAAAATAAGCATTATATCAGCCTCATTATAACTAATGTATACTAGAAAAGATAATAGATACAAATCATTATGGAAGGAATAAAGAAAACAATCTCTTTTCTTTTTGCTTTGAGGAATGGATGCAAGACTGCCCAGATTTTGGAAGCTAAGCCACCAAAATAAAGAGATTTAAAATGTAAATATATATAATTTTTTAATGTTTTATTGTTCCTGTATCCTTCATTAAATATAATTCATTATGTTTTAATTTCAAATTTGAAATATATTAAGGGTGCTGCGTTTTAACTTGTATGAAGAAACTTCTTACACCTGTAAGCCCTAGTAAAATGTTTTCTGAGCATAAAGCTAAAGGTTTTACAAAATTAAAAACACTTTGTATTTTTCTCAAGCAATAAAATAAAAACTAGTGTATAGAAGTGGTAGGAAATAAGAATTATAATACTTTCTTAAATTTTATTAGAAAACTTAAAGATTTGAGAGTTTATCTGAGGCTTTAAAATATGTAATGGCAAATAAGGTTAACTGCATAGATTTCAAAGTTGTTATGGACTGAAAATCACCAAAACAATTAGAGAGGCTGTAATCAAATAATAATGAGATTGCTATGGCATTTCTATAGGGAAAAAATATGGAAAATAAAATTATCCAGAGTGGTTTAATTCCAATAAAATTCTAACACTTTGGGGTTCATTTTAATTTTTTTTAAAATAACAATTTGATACAATAACTTTATATTACTTTTATTTTTTGAGTGAATGTGAATAAATGAAACATGTACTAAATATATATTTTCATGTGTTTTCTCAATTTATTATTAATATTTACATTATTATTAATTTTGTTTATACTACAATCTTTATTTATATATGCATTATAAGCACAAAACATGCTCATTATATATGTAAATATACATTTATATGTTTGTGAGTGTATGTGAAAAGTTCTGCATATTTACAATTCAGTAACATAATCATATTGTATTGAATCAAAGTTAGCAACAAAACATGAGCTATTATATACGTTATACAAAATATATGAGGGAGCTTAGAATAAAATATATAGAATACTGTGGCAACACTGCAGTAGTGTTAACATTATTTTTTATCAGTATCGTGCAAACACGATATGACAATTTTGATTCATCATTATCAGCATTTTAAACCATTATTGACTCACTGAAAAATGAAGGCCTTTCCAACTTTAATCATTTCTCTGATTCATAACCTTGTTTCTCTATGTAACACCAGAAAACTTCCTTATTTTATCCAAACATCTCATATATGGTATCTTTCTAGGTCTTTTAAATGTATTAGAATTCAATTTAAAACATTGACTGTTCATCTGTTATCATTTTTTCTAGAAATGTGTCCAGTCCAGTTCATTTCAGTTTCTTAATACCTTCAATGGTATCAGATGATATCTGTTTGCACTTTCACCAATTTACAGTATTGCGCTTTTATTAAGATTACAAGTCTCAGATTCATTAATAATAATAAAGATAATTTTCTTTATATTAAATGCTTTTATTGACTGTGCACTAAAAAGAAAAAATAATGATTGTTTTTTCAGCTATAATTGAGGGTTTTAAATTTACTTTGAAATAAAAGAATGGTGGTATATGTGTCCAGAAATTAATGAATCCAATCCTGTGTTATAAACAATAGGGATTGACTTAATTCATTTCTGGATTCCCCATGCTTTTATTTCTCTAAAAACCCAATTGTTTGTTGAAGAAATAATTTTTTTTTTAGCGCACAGTCAATAAAAGCATTTAATATAAATTTTTTTATCTCTATTATTTTTAACTTTTTAGTACTGGTACAGTAAAATTGACTGGTGCACTTATAGTTATACATTACTGGACATTTCTGCTATAAATTAAAATATATATCCCTTATGTATATATCTTATTTAGTAGGTGCACATAATAACATTTATGCATTTAATATTAATTTTAAAATGTTGAAAAAATGTTATTAAACTGAAAGAAACCAGTCTTTATACAGGTCTCTAACAACTTAAACAAACAATTTTTCAACTTCAATAAAAGCATTTAAAAATGAGTAAAACACATATATTAAAAAACATTTCTTTTCAGACATACACATGTTTTACTTTTAATAATAAGTTATTTCTACTAAAAGCACTTCATTTAAATTTAAATGAACTGATTTTGATAGAAATGTCATTAATAATATTTCAATTAATATTAATAACGTAACCAAGATACTTAAAGTTGTTAATATTTTCTAATTCACAATTATCAACTTTTGTTTCTCTCTTATAAGAAATCTACTAAACATTATTGTAGTTTTTTTTTAGTATTCATTTTATTATCATCTAACTCTTGCAACATTTCAGAAAGCTCTGAAGCAAAAAATAAACCAAACAAACAATCTTATCACTTGAAAAATCTAGGCATCTTAAATAATCTCTATTTACTTTTATTTTTTTAACTCTATTTTTAATCCTCAATATATTTCTTGCAAAACTGTTGTAAAAAGTTTTCAGATATGGAAACATTTTGTCAAGCATTGGTGGTTGAGAGGTTAGCAACAGCTGCTTTACAAACAGTTGTCCCAGGTTAGCAGGTTTGCTTCCCGGCTGATGCTATAACACATGAGATATGGAAACATTTTGTCAAGCATTGGTGATTGAGAGGTTAGCGACAGCTGCTTTACAAACAGTTGTCCCAGGTTAGCAGGTTTGCTTCCCGGCTGATGCTATAACACATGAGATATGGAAACATTTTGTCAAGCATTGGTGGTTGAGAGGTTAGCGACAGCTGCTTTACAAACAGTTGTCCCAGGTTAGCAGGTTTGCTTCCCAGCTGATGCTATAACACATGAGATATGGAAACATTTTGTCATACATCCTTCTCAGTGTTAATGTTTTTAATATCATATAACTAAACACTGCTGTTGCATTTTGATAAATATTTTTCAGAATATAACAATATCCCAGTGCTAGAGATTGATGATCTAAAACTTTAATTGTTTAAAATAATTTCTCTCAATTCTTAAATGTGATCTATTGAATTAAAATCCAGTTTGAGCTTTTGGTTGATTAGAATCAAAGTTCACAATAAATGAATTGGAAATATTTTAGTAAAGATTATGTAAAGGAACTGATAAATGATTAATAGGCCTGTAATTTCTAATATCTTCTTTATTATCTTTTTAAATATCAATAGCATCTGGTAATCTTTATTGTTTGAACATCTGGTATATAGCTGTATCAATAATTTTTTTTATTCCTGCTTTAAAATTCAATAACAATTCTATTATTTTCTGGTGAATTCACTTCCTCATAGATTTAATTGCATGTCTCATCTCTTCTTTTACAATAATTGATATTTCAGTAAATATCAAAATTGTAGAATATAAATTTACTTTTTTATTACTATATAATTTTGTATAAAACTTTAAAAAAATTCATGATATCATCTTTTTTTTTAGTAATAATTTCATCTTTTCTTTTTATTACTGAAACAACTTTCCTACCAATACTAAGTTACTGTTTTATATTTTTGAGACTATATCTTTTCTTGGCAATTCAGGCTTATATTTTATTATATTATTATGAACTTTTTTGTGCCATTTTATAACACTGTAGATATTGAATTCTTCTTAATGAAACATTAAAAAAATTTCGATTTCTTTCTTTCTTTTTTTCAAACATTTCTTTTCACAGTAAAACAAATACCGATAAATTGCTGCTTTATTGAATAGGCTATCATTCTTGCAGTTCTTAATAAGTTATCTGTTATCTTCTTACTGATACCAGTCAAATCTGAAACAACTTTAAATCAGCAAAGCTAGTATTCTAAAACTATTCACAAGTTCTAATATTAACTGATAATAGTCATTTTTGTTATAGTTTTCATCTTTGTAATTTTGGATTAATATGTATTTTACATCTCAGGAATTAAGCTCACTTCCTGTGTTGAATTTACTAAGAACATTTCAGTTTTGAAATGCATATTTTATATTAGTCAAATATTTTCATGTGGTTGCTTCTATATCTATTTCAATTAAGCATTTTTTAAATAACTAATTCATAATATATAGTTTTTATTTTTTTTTGTAAATTTCAAAGGTGTGCGTCCACTTTTATTTCTATTACCATAAACAAGTTTATCTATAGAATTTCATCTTTCAATCATTTATCAATTTCAGCATTAAATTGTTTCATAAAAATACTAAACTGTTGTTTGGTCTGATCAAAAGTTGTCAAGCATTGATGGCAGAGTGGTCAGCACAGCCGCTTTACAAGCATTTGTCCTGGGTTCGCGGGTTCACTTCCTGGCTGATGCTTTGACACGTGAAAAAAAAATTATCCTTGTACATCTATATAAAGATCCTGTACTTCTTCAGCATAATAAAACTTGTTAGGGCATAAATTTTACTGTTGTAATTAATTCAGCAGTACTTTTTGGTGGATTATGTAGGCAATCATTATACCTGTTTGCTGTTTTTATTTAAATATAAAAAACAAACAAGCCATAATAAGAAATATATTCTATAATGGTAGAGTGAGAATATCATTGATTGTTGTAAAATAGGCAATTGGTTTTATTGCTCAGGAGTTCATAAAAAGCAAGGCAAAACTCTCCTTACAGTAGTGCCATCCTGTGCCAACCAGAGTAATCAGTGGATGCCAGAAGGCTTGTGCATAAAATCCCTATCTAGTGCCTACTCATCCAATATCCCCAGACTAGTTTCTTGCTTGTGACCATCAGAAACTAGTCTGGGGATATTGGATGAGTAGGCACTAGATAGGGATTTTATGCCCAAGCCTTCTGGCATCCACTGATTATTCTGGTTGGCACAGGGTGGCACTACTGTATGGAGAGTTTTGCCTTGTTTAATAACAATTATGTGCTAGTATAAGATATGGTGATCATGTGATGTTTAGTGAGTTCATAGGACGTTTGAGCACCAGACCTGTGAGTACCAGAGAGTTCCTGGGATTGAGAGGTCCCATTTTTAAGTTGGACACTCTATGATACTACCACTGCACCAAACTAGGTAGGGCATTAGTTGTAATTTTATATGATAAATATTGCTTAAAAGAATGGTTAGTAACCCTAGTTTCACTCGTTTAACTTTGTGACTGATTAGAAATAGTTTATTTAAACAAAGTTCCTTCAATTGGTTATGAAGCTGTATATTTATTTTATTATTAAACCAAGCATAAAGTTTTATAATTTTTAAAAATAAAGATGCTAATAATAGAATCATTGTCATTGTCAAAAACATAGCAAAACAGTGTGCTGTTATAAAAACAAAAATATATTTATATTCACAATACCTTCCTTAAAAATTTTTCATCTGTAAATAATCTACCCTGTTTAAAAATTTATTTCTCTTACAAATTCAAAATATCACTTTTTTAAAGTTACAGACTATCAGAGGAAGTGGGGAATATCGTAATGACCTTTAGAGATGATGATTAACTTTGAATAATAAATAAATAATACCTGATCAAGAATATCTCCTGTTGCCTTGTAGGATAGGTTGTTGGCTCGTTAAAGTCTAGATATGGTTTCAGAAGTTAACAATTTTTTCTGATTCCTGGTTTTTATTCTTCAGTTGCTTAAAGTACTGTAGGGCCTAGTCAACATGAGCTTCCCTTGCGATTGGTTATCTTCCTGTACTAATGATGATAATGGGATTATGTGTTCATGTGTTTCCATTATTTAATTAAACATAGAATTTCTGACCTCAATTCCTTTTTCCATTTTTTTCCTCAAATGCTCAGAAATTAAGAAAGCAATGATGGCAACATGCTAGTAAGTTGGCAGTTCTTAATTGTAAGCTTTGTTTATGACAATACATCATCAGAATTGAATTTGAACAGAAGTTTCAACTGGAAAAGGATTGTATGTCTAGGCAACAATATATAAGACATCTTCCTGCCTACCATAGAAGTGAAAAGAACCTAGAAAATGCAGTTTAAAATTGGTGACATTATGCCTGGTTAGGTGGTCATGTCTGGTGGATTACCAATTAAAGTAAAAAAAAATAACCATGTCAGTAGTAGTGGCAATGTAGGAGGTAGTTGTAGTATTCCACGTAAATATTATAAATCTAATGAATTTAATTTTTTAAATATATTATGCACATGGTATTTTCATTAAATATAAATGCTTCAAGACCAGAATAGGATTTAGCTGAACAGCTCTCAAGATTTAAGTTCAATATAGCTGCTCTTGGTAAAATTCTTTTTCTTGAAGAAAGAAAGTTTAATAGAACAGATGGATGATAAATAATTTTGTTTTTGGACAGGACAAATCAACTAGAAAAAGGAAAATACCCACTTTTGGATTTGCTGTAAATTACAATTTGGATTATTCTATTTCTTGGAAATCCTTGTTGTACAAATGAAAGACAAACGACCATGTTAAACATTGGCTTGCAAAATGGTCACAGTACTGCAAATATTCCAATATTCAACTCAGAGAATACAGATAATAGAAACATTTTATTCCATGTAATAGCATTATAATTTGAAATTTTGTTATTGGAGTTAATGAATGTGTTTGTACAAATAGTAAACTTTGGCCAAAAGTTGTCGGAAAAAACACTATTGTTGCTACAAATTCGAATAATTTACTTTTATTCAATTTTTGTAAATCACAACTTCCTTTAATCAGAAAAACCACCATTAAAAAGGATAAATTAATGCACGTTAATAATTTAATAGTCAGTAATATAAAGATTCATATTATATGAGCACTTGCAAACATTGACGAATGCATTATAGATTAGTATGCTCCAAGAATAAAATGATAATTGCCTTAGTCAAGCGTTGGTGGCCCAGTGGTCAGCCTTACAAGCAGTTGTCCAGGGTTCGCAGGTTCACTTCCCGGCCCATGCTTTGACACATGAAAAAAAATCTTATTCCAATCACATTCTTTGGAAAATTGGCATTAAAGTATTTACTACACATGCTTAATTTAAATAGTTATTAAACACTAAAATAGCTACTTAGAACTTTCTGGAAGTCATATTACTGTAGCCTAGAATTAGAGGGTTATCAAAAAAGAAATTATGATTGATATTGTAGCAATGATGTCATTACTAGTGCTTTATTAAAGGGAAATATCTACTTTTTTTCTGATTGGCAGAATAACACATGGAGCTTTGTGTTATAAATATAGAGTGAGTTTTAAAGACCAAAGTTTAATGACTGACAAGAAGACTTTTTTTCCATATGTCATAGTATCGTCCAGGAGGCAAAACCGCAACAACCATTTGCAACCAACTGCTTGTTTGCAAGGTCGCTGCACTGACCTCTCGACTAACAACACTTGACAAGAAGACTTATTTTAAAGTACAGAGATTCACTGATCGTGGCCACTTTAGATTTACACCTTTTTTGAAGCACTGCAACATATAGACTTAAAGGCATCAGAAAAATACTATTAAATCCAGTAATGATACCGTCTAATATGATGATATTTTAAGTAAGTGAAAAAAAATACATTAATTACCTTTTAAATAGTGATACAAAAATTAACTTGATAGACTTTTAATGATTTATTCTTTTTATCTACTTAATTAGATTTGCACAAGAATATAGATAGCTTAGTGAAATCAGAACAACCCTATGTAATCTTAAAAATGGAAAATCTGCAGATTCTGATGAGAGATGCAGAATATGGTAATAATAGATCAACTTCAAAAGTACTGGTAATTTTTTTAGGAGTAGATAGATTCATATAGCTGCGCCTCTGTTTATATTGTTACAATTATTAAAAATAAAAGAAATAGATGAGGCTGCAGTATTTATCATGAAATATCATTATTATACACTGCAGAAAAGTTACTTCCAAGGATTTTATTGTGTAGATTATTTTAAGCTTTAAATAAATGTTTACTAGAGACTCAACAGTGGTTGTAAAGAATCAACACACATTGTAGCCATGGTTATTGTTAGTAGCAAGCTAAAGAAATGTGATAGAAACAAAAGAGTGATTTATATATTGCTTTTATTTATTTAGTCAAGATAAAATGATTTTATGGCATTATTTGAAATTATAAGTATGCCAGCCAAAATATTCATATTATCAAGATTTTATATGAAAGAATGAGAAAAAACATTATTATTAAAGATGGAAAATCCAAAGCATTGAAAATGAAAATGTGTGTTGCCGAATATGTACTTGCTTTAACATTGTTTTCAATTTTTGTGCCAGTAGTTTTTGAAAGTGTTTATAAATGTTTTAATGATTCATGGATCATGAGAGATACAAATTTGGGTACTCTTTCTGACCATGTAATGCATCCACCTGATGGCACTGTTACTTGCAAAAATAATGAAATGTAACATTACTGGGCTGATATTTTTTTTGCTTTCTGCTCTCCACCAATTTTTCAAACTATTTTTAAAAAATTGCCACGGTAAATTATTTTTAAGAAATTTCCAATAGTATTTAACAAAATTTTTATTCTAAAAATATATAAAACCAACAGTTTGAAAATGTGTCTTATTTTTGGACTGAAAATTACAATAAATACATACACTAGTTTCAGCAAACCAAGCTGTCAGTGCTATGTGCTGGATGATTGGGGGGACTCCGATGGTTTTGCCAATCCAAAGGAGTGGCCAATGCATGCTGTAGTCTGAGTGAATCTATATTATGATTTCAAAAACAACAGACAATGACAGCCATTGCATTACTCTTGTAGCTGTTCTTCTGCAAATGTGCCTTTTCACATGACTTATGTGAAGTGCTTCAACAACATACATTTTTTGCAATTTTTTTTCACCTTCAAAGATGTTAAGGGAAATGGGGCAATGAACTTGCAATTATTAGTATACCAATAAGCCAATAAGCTAATGCATATGCACTTTGTAGATGTCACTATATAAATGAATACTCTCACTTTTTTAAACACAAGATAAAGTCTTTGGGAAAAGATAGAATTAATTCATATATCTTTTTGACCCAAACATATATGTATGGGCAAATCTTAAGTGTTTGAAAATGAGAACGTGAAGTTGTTAATTGATCACATTAAATTACTTTTTTCCTATGTGAATGAATGATGCTTGTGAAATTTCTAGAATTTACGTTAAGTCATTCTTATTAAATTAAACATATGTAAACAAGACATTTATTTTATATAGAACAATGTTTTTATAAACTATAATACCAATAAGCCAATAAGCTAATGCACATGCACTCTGTAGATGTCACTATATAAGATGGATTCATTCTATCTTTTCCCAAAGACTTTATCTTGTGTTTGAAAAAGTGGGAATATTCATTTATATAGTGACATCTACAAAGTGCATGTGCATTAGCTTATTGGCTTATTGGTATTACAGTTTATAAAAATATCACGCTATATAAAATAAATGACTCGTTTACATATGTTTAATTTAATATGAATGACGTATAGTAAATTTTAGAAATTTCACAAGCATCATTCATTCACATAGTAAAAAAGTAATTTAAAGTGATCAATTAACAACTTCATGCTCTCATTTTCAAACACTTAAGATTTGCCCATACATATATATTTGGGTCAAACAGATAGATGGATTCATTCTATCTTTTCCCAAAGACTTTATCTTGTGTTTGAAAAAGTGGAAGTATTCATTTATATAGTCACATCTACAAAGCGCAGATGCATTAGCTTATTGATATTATAGTTTATAAAAACATTGGGCTATATAAAATAAATGTCTTGTTTACAATTATTAGTATGTAATAGTACATCAGGTAATGTGGAAGATACTTAATTCAAATGCACATAAAAATACTTATGGCCCGTTGAATTACATATACCATCACATCCTATGGTAATGATATATGAAGAGCATGCTATTTCCATAGTGACACGAAGCACAGCATGCAACAGCATGTATGCCTAATAATGGCTAATATGAATAACTGTTCTAGAGGCTGTAAGTTGGGCCACGTAAACTGCATATTTCTGTGCTTTTGCAACCAACAGTACCATAGGTGGATGTATTACGGGGTCAGAAAGAGTACCCAAATTTGATTGGTAAAATTTTTAATTTGAATCGATTAAAAATGAAAACTAAGAACTTCAACACTTTGGATTCTGGATTTATAGTATGTTGCTGATAGTGAATTTTTTTTATTTTAATCTATTAAAAGTAAAAATAAGAACTTCAACTTTTGGATTGTGGATATACAGTAAGCTGACGATTATATTATTTTGTCAGTTCAAAAAAAATAATCTATGAAATTTATTTACTGTTCCGAATGCAACTTTGAAATATTTTAGTTTAAGAATTAATGTATAAAAAAGTCAAGCTCTTTATCAATCTGCGATGAAAAAAATTCTCCAAAACTCTTTACTTGAATGGTTCTCAACTTGAAAATGTAAGTCAGTTTAAATATCTTGATAGCTTTATAAGTAGAAAGGCAAACTTAGACGTTGAGATGTAATACAAATTCCAATGTGCCACATCTGCTTTTAAAGTGAAAAAGATAAAACATCTTATCACAGGAAAATAATTACAAGTAAATGTAACGTTGAAAATTTTGGTATGCAAGTAATATCTTGAGGAAATGTAATATGGAAAATAACTATATCAAAAATATTTATGGGATATGCTTAAAATCTGAATAAAGTTCACAATTTTTGCCTAATGCTCAAACCCAAATGGATACTAAATCAATTTTTTACAAGTACCAATCCACTTTCAGCTATGTCTTCAAGCCTACATCTGCTACTATCATATGCTTAGAGTGCAATAATGGCAAGTGTAAACTGAATAAGGCCTGGCACATCGTGAGTGATAAAAATGCTATTAACAAGAAAAACTCATGTGTTCCCTTCTCTAAAAGATGGTCTACCTAAGAAAATAATTAATTACAGATTCATGTTTCTCGAATAAAGCTGGAAATCTCTCTTCTGTCAGATCCATGATTATGGCTAATATAACTTAGTTGAAAGTGCAGTAGGCAAAAATTGCAAATATTTCTCAGATTTTAAGCATATCTAATATACAATTTTGGGTATAGTTATTTTCCAAATTGCAAGTAAATTAGATGTCTATAGAGCTGTTATTTTATCCAAGTTATTGTATGGACATGATACCTATATACTCTTTTGAAAAAGTACAAACATATAAACATTTTCTTTGAGAATGTTTCCCTTTTATTTTAAAAAATACAATGGCAGCCTCATAAGATTAAGCAATATGTTTTTCAACTTTTTAGATGATTTACTACAGGCTCATTATTGTAAATTCATATCTTTATTGGATTGGACAAGAGAACTAAATGAACAATAAATGATTTCTTAAAGGTGTGTTATATGGTAAAATTAGCATGGTTTTTATGGAAGAATGGACTCTATTTATATTATAAAGATTATGTCAAAGATATTTGAAAGATTTTCATTGAGGAGATATGGCAGAGAATACAGTACATTGGAGGCCTATAATTGACCCTGGCAGTAAAATATTTTTGAAAGAAAAGTTTTCTGTAGAAGAAATTAAAAGTAGCATTGTAAAATTTTACGTGAACAAAAACATGACCAGCATTTTTCTATTTGGACATGCTTGCGGTTTAAGACTGATTGTATAATCTTTAAAAATCACTTCTAGAATAGTTGCTTTTGCATTTGGAATGGCTTATTCATTTGCAAATGGCTGCTGCTAATGTTCTTAAATCTTCAAGCATATTAATGTCTGATATATATATATGTAACAATGCCATCTAAATTGACTTTTTTAATATTCTTCAAATATTCTGTAAGAGACCTTTACTTTTAATATAGATGAATTAATAATTTTTTCATAAAATTTTTATCTAAACAAAATGTCATTTAGTATTCACAAATAAATATAGACTTCTATTTTCAACAATATAACCAATGTTTGCTATGACTTAAGAAAATATTTTTTTTCCATATGTCAAAGCATCAGCCGGGAAGCGAACCCGCAACAACTGTCTGCAAGCAATTGCTTGCAGGCTGCTGCACTGATCTCTCGGCTACCGACACTTGACAACTTATTTTTTTTTTTTATCAACAATTTCATTAAAATTTCCAAAAAACTAAATCAGTATTTTATTGGAATTAATGCTTACTATTTATTAAAATAAAACCTTTTTTCTCTAAACGTTTTGAATCTAAAATTGAAAAATAAGGTATGATAAAGTTAACATAAGTATTACTTCATAAAAATAAAACAAATAATCTTTATTATAAAAATTCCAAGAATAAAAACTGCCAAAATTGAATTTTCAGTTATGAGCAGAATTGTCTTAAAGTTTGTTACTCTGTTCTACTGTTAGGTTACCGCAGAAAAAATTAAGGATACATTTTGTGTAGGATAATATTTATCTCTTACATTTGACTCTAAATAACTTATATTATTATAAATAATACTTTATATTGCACTATTAAAAAGAATGATATTCTGTACTTTGATAATAAAAGTATAAATGAGTCAACAATAGAAACAAGTCAAGTGTTGGTGGTCGAGAGGTCAGCACAGCTGCCTTACAAGCAGTTGTCCCGGGTTAGCGGGTTCGCTTTCCGGCCGATGCTATGACACATGAAAAAAACCATAGAAACAATTTAAACGGTAGTAACTTTCTCCATATATTAGTGCCAACCAGTACAAGCCATAGTAATCAATATCCGGATGCTAAAAGGTTTGAACAACAAAATCCCTATCTAGTGTCTACTCATTTCAACTTTCTAGTAATCATTGATTATTATGACTTGCACTGGACGAACTACTAAATGGGGAGATTTGCTACTGCTTTATAACAAATGGAGGTCTCGTGTTGCCTTAGTTGTTTAAAACTGGATTAATTTATACATTCATAGAAAAGGTACTTGCATAGAATAAGTGTTTAAAATATCTGACATATGTATAATTCTAATTTGCAGAAACATACTATTCTGTTAAAAGGAAAAAATCTCTGGATGAATAATAATTATTATTATTTTTAAACAAACTGTATTTAGTATTTATTTAAAAAATAGTTAGATAACCATTTATTATAACTGATGCCACATATTGTTTTTACGATTTAACTATTGTTTCAAACAAATACTTAACGTGGATTTGATTCAAAGTTGAATACTGAAGATCAAAGCAAAGATGCAATAGTGAAAAAAAAATGTTATTAGAACACAACTTCTGGAAGATGTAGTTTGTAATATTAAACACCAACTCTATTTATAAATTGAAATATAACAATTTGATATCTGCTCCATACATTGAGTATCCTATTAAACATTTATTTTAAATATTGTGATTATATATTGAAACCTTTAGTTTTCTTTAGAGAAACCTAAGATCGATGAACTAAAAGTAATGCTGGATTTGAATAGTGTAAAAAAAAAAAATATTGGAGTTTTTAGATTAAAGAAGAATCGGATTATTTTTGTTTAGAAATTAAAAATCTCATATTTAACATATAGATTAAATTATGTCTGTATTTTTATTAAAATGTGTAATATTGTTTATATTAAGTGCGTGGAAGGGGATATAGATCTCACCGCACAGTAAAACTTTGAAACCGTTTGTTTATAAAAGATTAAATATTAAACTTAAACCTAAAAATGATTTTTTTTTTTTTTTAAAGTGAACGTTTAGTATAACAATCAGGAAATTGAACCAGTCTATAGCGATTGGTTAATATTTAATTTGGGGGGATGATAGCTGTAAAATTTTAAAATTATGACATAGATTTTATACTACTTGAAATTTTCTACAAGTAGATGATAAATAGTATTCAAATAATGTGCGTGCTTGTGCGTGGGTGTGTGATATATGGGATTTTAATTATAAAAGTAATCTTAAAAATTTTATATATCATGCCATATATTGATGGAAAGGAAATTGAGAGAGCAATCATTTTATATCAATTTTGAATAAATTAATCATCGTCTTCATTCATAAATCTCAAATCAAAATTATAGTCTATTTATTGAAAAGATTTTCTCGCAAATTTTTCTTTCCGACATATTGTTTTTTATTAAGAGCGAGAGATTTTATAATTAAGAATTTTTTCAAATAACAAAGTGATCATTACTGATATAATAAGACTACAATAAGGAGTTATTGAGTTAATAATAATGCTGTACATTATACTCCTGTGTGGTTGTGAAAGATGGTATTGCATTGAGCCCATTGGTGGTAGTGATATGACGGAGAGACATAAACATTTAGAAGTAATTAATTGTTGTAATTTTGGAGGATGGCTATGTGGAGAACAGAGAGATAGTTAGTAGGTTGGAAGTGGGTAGTGAAAATTCCTCTTCTTCTTTTATTTTAATAATAAGATTTTAAAATTTCTTGTGAGTCTGATTTTCAAAGTTCTCTGCATGGGTTACCAACCTATTCCCATCAACTTAAGAACTGAACTGTGGTAGTTGCCACAAGAGATCATATAGCTGTTGGATTTGTATGACTTATGTGTGAGTCTGTGGAGGAAATTTGATTTAATTTTTAATAATTTGACATTTATTCATTTATGTAATAATTACGGAGTTCAAAAGCTAAAACTAAATATACTTTTTGCAACTTAAATCGTTATTATAATAATTATACAAAATGTTTATTTTAAAAATTTTTGCAATATGCTTCCCTCGCGTGGACTGACTATTTGTCAGATGCTGATGACCTCGAGATGGCACTGCAACCAGTTGATGTAGTTGCAATTTGGCGACCTAGTGAATACATTATTATATATATATATTTGTATCTCTCTCTCTCCATCACTTCCTAACCACCTACATCTCGATAAGCCAAAGCTGGAAGATTACAGTTGGTGGATTAGTTGAATGTAGCTTTCTCAACATACAAAACTCCGAGGATGAAGGATTGACAAGGTTATATAGTAGGTTAGCGAATGGCTAGCCCAATGTTTGGCACCACAATGATTTGTGAGTGGGCGGAACTGCAATAGCTATTGGAATATAAAATCCAATATATAGTGTGAAAGTGTGAGTGAATTATAAATAAAATATTATATGTTTGCCATAGAGTCTAACTTAAATGCTTTATATTAAAATATTTATTAAATGTCGAGTATGATGACTTAATTAATTATTGTTTCATGAGACAATTCATACTATCTAGAAATCATTTTATACAATTTATTCAAAGTCAATTATTATTGAATGATATGGATTTCTGGGTACCGAACCATTATAAAAGGACATGCAAGCAGGATAGATTGTGGAGTAAAATGTTCATTATTTGAGGTTGGAAATTCTTAAGTAAAGGTGATATAGGTTTGGGTGAGTCCATTTGGGTGACCACTATAAAGCTTGTTGGGTGAAAATTAAAGGTCAATTGACAGAAGGAAGAGAAGGTGTGTTCCTCATTATTTTATAAAACTACATAGTAAAAAACTATATGCATAGTTCGGTTATAGAAAAATAAATAATGAGAAGGAAATGGAATCGTTTGAGACAGAAAGAGAAGTAGAGGAGATCCCAGAAGTGGTTTCTTTAGCTCCACATATCCCAGAGATGGCTGAAGAGAAGATATCAAGTGAAGTGGACTGGCCACTTATATTAATAATGCAAAAGATGTTAGAAAGATTAGATGCTCATAAAGAAAGCTCAAATGCTTTAAGTAATAAAATAGATGCTCAAAAAGAAAGCTTAGAAAATAGATGTGCAAAATCAATACTTAGAGAGGCAGCTTAAGGCATTCAAAAATAATTGTACAGCTCAAGGTATTCACTTGGAAGCTAAGATAGATGCATTAGAAAGTCGAGTTGAGAGTGCTATGGAAATTAACAGGAATAAGAGACAGTTGAAAATTTCAGTGGAAAGACAGATGGATGTGGTGAATGAATTTCTAGAAGAAAAAATTGATCAGTCTAGGGATCAGCTTAGAAATGATTTCATTGAAGAAATGAAGATGAAACTCATTCAGAATAAGAAAAATATAATGGATGATTTATGTTTCTAGTTTGCTAAGCTAGAAGTAGAATGTAAAGACAGTAAGATAAATTCTGAAGGCAAATTTGACAGCTTAGAAGTAAGAATAGCTGAGACCAATGAACAATAGGAGGTCAGGAAGCAGAGATTAATCATCCATCTTCATAGCATCGAGATTCAGTCTAACTGTTTAATAGAGAGATTTAAATTAGACTTGGATAGTCAGTTTAAGAAAACATGAGACTCAACAGGCATTAAAGCTCAAAGTCAAGGAAAACACAAAGCAATTATAACAAGAGATATTCACTGTTGGTTAGAGAGTTAGTGAGTGGCCAGTTAAAAAGAGTGAGTTAACTCCTAAATTTATTACTCAACTAGATCATATTAGGAAGGAGCAAACATAATTTTTTGAGATGATCAGTGAATTAAAATTAGATGATGGGCTTAATAGCATGAGCCGAGAAATTTGGGATTTACAATCTATAAAAATCGAGGAAGCTAGCTTAATAAAAGATAGTTACTATTCCCAGGGAATAGCAGGAGGAAATACCAAAATAAAACAGATTTATTTGGTGGTGGATAGTCCAGCTAGGCCAATTGGTAAATCTGTACATCAGATAGAGTTTGAAAAAAAGTTAAAAACAGTAGTTGTAATGCCGAGAATGTTAGCAGTAGTACTATAGCATTAAAATTCTTGAGGATTAAAGGATTTTGATGAGAGTATCTGGGGAATACTTCAGAGTACTTGCAAAGCCTTGAAGAGTTGTTTGCGCTGTGCAATCTCACAAAAGTTGAAAAAAAATCACAATAGCAATCATTTGTATGCCAGTGCTAAAGACTGGTGACACTCATTATTTGAGAGACCACAAACCTATGAGGATTATAAGCACATTATCTTGTCATGTTTCTGGGGGGAATATAGGCAGGACAATATTAGATATAAGATGTCACAAGAAAAATATAATTTACAAAAGGAAAGTTACAAACAATTCTTTCATAACCCGACTGTAAAATTGAAAATGTTAACAACCTTTCCTTTGTCTGAATCACAAATTGTGAGGATTATTCACCACAATTTTCCTAGGTATATAGAACATGTGTTAATTGCAGCAAATCTACACACAATTGAGGATGTGGCTGAAGTATTGGGGTCACTAAAAACTAGTGAGAGAGGTTCAGATACTAAGGCAAAAGTTAATAGAGAGTTTCAGCCACCAATAAATAATCTTAATATCTCAGCTGTGCAACATCAGCCCAGTCATAGAATTTATTAGAAATCACATGCACAGCAGACCTAGTCCTTATAGTAAAGGTGGTGCTCATTTGAGCAAGCGCCCAGGTAAAGTAACGTTAGACCAACCTTCTACTAATAGTTTAAAAACACTCCTAAAATTATTGTTAAAAGCAAAGATAATGCTAGTATATTAAACTAGAAAGGACGTCAAAAAACAGTTCCTCACTCTTGGGCCCCTATGTTCTACAAAAGAGGGACAAAATAATGTGGCTAGTTGATAGTATTACTTAAAACAACATTGAGTAGTTGAGCCTCCCATTCTCTATAATTGTCCATTTATTCAGATGTCTGCTGCTGGATTATAATAAATACATTATTATAGACTTAGAAAGCCAAGCTTCTATTTTATCAGAAGAAACAGATTTAAATATCTCTAATATATAATATACTATTCTCACTTTGCCTACAAAAACCATCCAAGTAACATTAACAAATGGGAAGAAAATGAAGTTATATAATAAATAAATTTATCTTATCCTAAAAATTAATGCCACCAAATTCAAACATGTCTTTTTAATAATGCCAAGTTTTAAATCATGAGCCATAATTGGTCTGACTTCATGGATCTGAACAATTGCTTTGTCAACTATAAAAATAGAATTTTTAAATGTCAATCAGAAGCATGTAATTTTAATGTTAATTTTGCTAGTCAGCCAGTTCAAGTAATATGCATACAAGAGGTGACAATTGATGTAAATATTAAATTAAAGTTAGACAGTCCATGTATAATAGGCATCAAATACTATGAATCACTCTACCAGTTATTACTTTTGTATGGGAGTGTTTTCTCCAAAATACCAGGCACATTGAAGGGATGTGTGTGCAGAATTTATTTAAAATCTAGAGAATCTTTCCAGAAATGAACATACCCTATGAGGTCCAGCAACAAATTGACAAAATGTTGGAGTGGCAGATAATTAAGAAGAGTCCTTCTTTTGTCAACCCCTTGATAGTTGTCAGAAAGAAAGATGGGACTATCCGAGTGTGTTTGGATGCTCGTATGCTCAACCAATCCAGTATTCCAAAGTGTGACATTCCTTGCCAATGAATTGTTTATTAGATTTCAAAGAAAGATCATATTTTCATCATTCAATCTGACAGCCAGCTATTGGCAGATACCACTTCATAAAGATTATCAAAAGTATACGGTATTCCATCATCAGAGTCAATCCTATGTGTTCCAGAGGATTCCCTTTGGTTTAATAAACAGTGGTGCTGGATTGATCCAATGTCTAATTATGGTCTTCTCTAAGCAACTCCAAGATCTTCTAATCATGTATGTTGATGACATTGTGATCACCTTGGAAAACATGGTTGACTATCTGCAGCATCTTAAATTATTTTTGTATGAGTAATTCACAAATAATAATCTAGAAAAATGTATTGCTGCCAAGGAAATCATGTTTTTTGGCCATTTAATCAGTGAACAAGAGATCAAATCTCATCCTGAGAAAGTGAAGGCCATTCAAAAATTTCCAATGATCAAATCACGTAAACAATCGAGATTGTTCTTGGTGCTGTATAATTATTATCATAAATTTTACAAAAACATAGCTTCTGACATTGTAAATTTATTTATAATTGCTCTAGAAAGGTAAAAGATAGAGGTGGAATCTAGAGCATACAGCTGAATTTAACAAAATTAAAAATACATTTTTAAATACTGTTGTCTTAGCTTACTCTGACTTTAAACAAAAATTTTACTTGCAGACCAACAGTAGTGGGTTTGGGATGGGGGTTGTTCTATATCAAATCAATAGTTTAAGAGAACCAAGAGTGTTATATTTTCATAGTAGACACTTGAGCCATGATGTGAGGATTTCAAAAGTTAAAACAGATTTTGTTAGGATCAGAGATTATAGTTCTATCTGATCACTGCTGTGTTGAGTTTTTGAGCAAAAGCTATCTCAACAATGAGTGGCTAGTTAGATGGAGTCTATACCCCAGCAGTTTGATTATAAAATCATCTATTGTGAAGGCAAAAATAATGCAGTAGCTGATATAGTGAGTATGCACCCAGTAGAAGTAGTGTGTCCTCTTTCCAATGTTGATAATATAGTGATTAGTAACATTGAGATTGTGTTGGAAGAGTTCATTCTAAAGGATTATAGGGAATTAGCAGATTTGCAAGTGCAGGTTAATAGTTTGAAAAGAATTATAAACATCTTAGCTGGTCCAGTTAATCAGCACACTGAAAATGGATTTATAACTAGAATGAAAAATCAGTATAAGCTTGAGAATGGAATATTAATGAAGAAGGTGGATAAGCAGTCTGATAGTTTTTGAAGAGTAGTAGTTCATCTTGTCTTATCAATAAATTAATTTATTATATATACTATCAGTATGGCCATTATAGTGGGCAGAAAATAGAACATGTTCTCTGACCATATTTTTATTGGACTAGAATGACAGAGACGATACTTAATAGATTTAAAACTTGTGAAATCTGTCTCAAAACTAAATGTAGTGGTATATCATATACTGAAGTTTTATAGCCAATCTTACCAGAAAAACCTAATGAATTATTAGCCATAGACTTCTTTGGGCCACTCCCACCTTTCAACTGCCAAAAATTTATATTAAGTCATGTACAATGTATTCATATAGTGTGCGTCTGCCTACCCGGTCCCCAAGATCAATGCCAAAAATGTAATTAAGTCTGTTGATAATTTTCAAATCCCATTAGTAGGCAAACCTGCTGCTATTTTAATGGATCATGCTACAGCTTTCATATCCAACACATGGAAGAGATTGATAGGAAGGAATAATGTTGAATTCCTGTGAGCGGGTAATGAGAGAGTTGAGATTATTTAGGGTTTATTTAAAAGAATACCATAGATGGTGGGTCCACAAATTGCCTCAAATGATTTAGTACATCACTCTAAATGCATCAATCAAATTCATTCTGATTCATTTACACTTTGTAAAACATGAACCAATCCTTATCCAGACCCCCCTACATGTAATTATTGAAAATATAAATAAATAAAGAGATCTAGAGGAAGCTCAAATTAATCTCTGAAAAATGGGACACTTTGGAAAACATGAACCAATCCTTATCCAGACCCCCCCTACATGTAATTATTGAAAATATAAATAAAGAAAGAGATCTAGAAGAAGCTCAAATTAATCTCTGAAAAATGGGAGATAAACATATAAAACAGTCCAAAACTGGTCCACATCCCTTTAAAATTTATGATTTTGTCATAGTTCAAATCCCTCATGTGAGTAATTTCCAGAGAAATATTTTCAGAAAATTTCTAAATCTATATGAGGGCCCATATGAAATAATTGATCAGATAGGAAAGAATGATTTCTTGCTTTCTACCCCAGAGGGAACTCGAGGTACTTATAATGCACAAAGTTTGAGACCTAGTCCATCAGAAACAAACTAGAATTAGTAGACAGACAGTATCAACAGACCTGAGATAAGCAACATGTATTGGATATAATTAAAATAAATTGGCAACTAGACTATAAATTTAAAAAAAATCTTATATATATAAAGGAGAATTGTAACCTTTAGTTTTCTTTAGAGAAACCTAAGATCGATGAACTAAAAAAGTAATGCTGGTTTTGAATAGTGTGAAAAGAAAAAAAAATTATCGGAGTTTTTAGATGATTAAAGAAGAATCGGAATTTTTTTTTTTAGAAATTAAAAATCTCATATCTAACATATAGACAAAATTATGTCTGTATTTTTATTGAAATGGATAATATTGTTTTTATTAAGTGCGTGGAAGGGAATATAGATCTCACGCACAACAAAACTTTGATCCTGTTTGTTTATAAAAGCTTAAATATTAAACTAAATGAATGATTTTTTTTTTTTAAAGTGAAAGTTGAATATAATAGTCAGGAAATTTAACCTGTTTAGTATAGCGATTGCTTAATACTTAATTGGGGGGGGATGACATAGGTGATATACTACTAGAAATTTTATACTACTTGAAATTTTTTACAAGTAGATGATAAATAGTATTAAAATAATGTGCATGCGTGCTTGTGCGTGGGTATGTGTGTGGGATTTTAATTATAAAAGTAATCTTAAAGTTTTATATATCATGCCATATATTGATGGAAAGGAAATTGAGACAGCAATCATTTTATATCAATTTTGAATAAATTAATCATCGTCTTCATTCATAAATCTCAAATCAAAATTATAGTCTATTTATTGAAAAGATTTTCTCTCAAAATTTTCTTTCTGACATATTTTTTATTAAGAGCGAGAGATTTTATAATTAGGAAATTTTTCAAATAACACGGTGATCATTACTGATATATTAAGAGTACAATAAGGAGTTATTGAGTTAATAATAATACTGTACCTTATACTCCCGTGTGGTTGTGAAAGATGGTATTGCATTGAGTCCATTGGTAATAGTGATGCGATGGAGAGACATAAACATAGATAGTTAATAAGTTGAGGGTGGGTAGTGAAGATTCCTCTTCTTTTATTTTAATAATAGGATTAGTTAATAAGTTGAGGGTGGGTAGTGAAGATTCCTCTTCTTTTATTTTAATAATAGGATTTTAAGATTTCTTGTGAGTCTGGTTCTGAAAGTTCTCTGCATGGATTATCAATCTATTCCCATTAACTTAATATAAGAAATTAAGAGCTGGATTGTGGTAGCTGCCACAAGAGATCATATAACTGTTGGATTTGTATGACTTATGTGTAAGTCTGTGGAGGAAATTTGCTTTAATTTTTAATAATTTGACATGAATTCATTTATGTAATAATTACGTAGTTAAAAAGTTAAAACTAAATATACTTTTTACAACTTAAATTGTTATTATAATAATTATACAAAATTATTGTTTTTAAAATGTTTGCAACTTGCTTCCCTCACAGACTGACCATTTTTCAGATGCTGATGATCTTGAGATAGCACTGCAACCAGTTGATGTAGTTACAATATGGTGCCCTAGTGAATACATATACCTTTGTATCTTTCCCTCCATCACTTCCTATCCACCTACATCTCTATAAGTCTAATAAGTCTAAGTTGGAAGGTTACAGGAGGTTGATTAGTTGAATGTGGCTTGCACAACATACAAAACTCTGAGGATGAAGGATTGAGTAAGATTACAATATATGTAAATAGAGAACATGCTAATAGCTCTAAACAAGCTTTTTTTTTTTTTTTATAATAAATGCTACAAGAGAACACATTTGAAATCTTTATCTAGGATTGTTCCCATCCCCTGACTGGTTTTGAGTTACGGCTCTCTTTAGTGAAGAGCTAGGACATCAGATTCAAAATACCAACTATCTACTACTTAAGTCTTAAAAAGAAGATCTGAAATTTTCAGACATTTACATGTCTTTAAATTCAGTTCTCCAATTGAAATAATCATATGGGCCTAAACTAAATTTAGATACACCATATATTAATAGGCTTAGCAATTTAATTTAGCCAAAGTCCCAACAGGCAAATAATAATAGTAATAAAATCAAATTATATATCACATGCCTTATATAGCAAATAGGAATAAAATCAAGTCATATGTCACATGACTTATATAGCAAGCTATATAAGTCATCTGATATATGACTTGGATTTTATTACTATTATTATTTGTTTTTAGTGTGAAATTTCACTATTTTTTAAAACAGTGACTAATAGTTTTGACATTATAATAGACCTAGATAAAAAAAAGTCAGTTATTAAGCTTTTTAAAAATTTTATCAATTATCATTTGCATCATTTTATCATACAATTTGTTATGAAATACACTTTATCATCAGATATTTTTAGGTGATACATAAAAAGCAAATGTTTTCATTTTACAATTTTTCTTTTGTCAGGTTAAAACATTGAAGATATTTCACTCCTATTGGCAACAATGTGTGTCTATTTTTTTCATTTCTAAGTATTTATTAGTTTATCAAACTTAAATATTTTGCATGCTTTTTTGTGTATTTGAATCCATCATTCCATTAAATATAAAATACAGAATTTGCTCACCTTTTAGTGCTAATATAATTAGTATTTTATCTGAGATTAACTATAAAGCACTTATCCTATTATTGCTCTATTCTATTTTTTGTTAGTTTAAAAAGTTTTCAGTCTGGCAAATAAAATATTTTGGAATATGTTTCTTCTGCACTTTAATTGAATCTGATTCTGAAGATATGCATGACCAAGTGTGTAAGATGTAAATAGTATACCCAAAGATTACCTTACTTCAGAAGACATTTTTTTAATTTAAGAGCATTCCAATGTCTTTAATTAAAATCATACATAACTTAAATAGGGTGGCCTTTGAGCATTCCATCATCAGATTTTCAGTTGGCTGAATGATCGAAGAGTTGGAATGTGGAGTGGATTGAAACCTGCTCATTAAAGTGTGAAGATTGGCTATCTTAATATATCTGAGCACTTATTGCATATGCATGTATGAAGATGATAATTTGGACCAACTTATGATTGCTGGTTTAGCATGAAGTGCATATATTGGTGATTATTTAACTTTTCGACATATAAATTCGCAAAGTAAAAGAAAAAATTACAAATGATAATTAAAACGCAATCACCAATCATTACTTATCCAAATCAAAAAATCATTTATAATTTATCTAAGAAAGCCTTCTCTACCGATGAGGTTTTGGTTTTAGAAAAAGGTTTAATTTTGCATTAACGCCTTCCCAATACCTTTTGAGAAAATTGTTTGTAATGTTGAATCAGCTCTCAAAAAAATTGATTCTTCATCGGTTGATTTGGTTAGAGCCGAGATTTGCAATACTTTTTAAAAAAACTAAGCTTCCTAAAAATAATATTTCATAGAAAGAAAGATAAGCATTAAATAATATAAAATCGGACAAATCAATTGTTGTACTTCCAGCTGATAAAGGTAATGCTACTGTTGTTATGGATTGTGACATGTACCATAATAAAATTTTAGATCTGCTTCCTGATAAAACTTATAAACCATCAAAAAGAGATCATACTAAGTATTTGGAAAAAACAACAAAAGCCATTATTTATAAATCGCCTATTGAAACAGAGATGAAAAATAAAATAATCTTTCATGAAAAATCATGTGTCTGTCCAAAATTTTATGGATTCCCAAAAATTCACAAACCAGATACCCACCTACGTTCAATAGTAAGTGCAATAAAATCTCCAACTCATATTTAGCTAGATGTTTATCTGATTTCATTAAAACTTCAATCCCATCTATTAAAAACTCTTTTCACTTTATTTCATTTTTAAAAAATTTAAAAATTAATGCTGAAGACATTCTGGTCAGTTTTGAGATCATGTCTTTGTTTACAAACATTCCAATTGATGAAGCTTTAAATGTAATTTCGCAATACTGCAATTTTCCAAACCATATTATTGCTTTGATTAAACATTGTCTCTTGACACATATTTTGTATACAATGGACAGCATTACAGACAAATTTTTGGTACTCCTATGGGCTCACCTATCTCAGAAATAATAGCTGATTTATTCATGGAAAATATAGAAACTTGTGCTTTGAAATCATCATCTTTAAAACCTCTCATTTAGCTCAGATACATAGATGATACTTTTGTCATATGGCAACATGAAAAAAATAAATTAGATGATTTTTTTCTTACATTTAAATAATATACATCCTCATAGTAAATTTACAATGGAGATAGAGTCTGATGAAAAACTCCCTTTTCTTGGTGTTCTAGTCATCAGAACACCAAATAGTTTATCTTTTTCGATTTACAGAAAGAATACACACAGAGACAGATATTTCCATTTCCATTTTCATCATCACCCAACTCAGATAGTTTCTGCAGCCAAAACTCTTTTAAATAGAGCAATTAACCTTTCAGATACGTCACATCTGAAAGAAGAAATAAATCATATTAATAGTGTTTTATTAGCAAATAGTTATAATTATAAATTTATTAAAAAAGCCTTATTTCAAACCCAAAATGGACAAAATAGGAAACAAAAAGATGATAAATAAACTATTAGGATTTGTGTTCCATATGTAAAAGAAACTACAGACAGTATATTAAAATGCTATAATATAGATACAACATTTTCTACTCATCAAAAGATCAGCAATATAATAACCAAGCCTAAGGATTCAATCCCTCTTGAATCTCATGGTATGTTTATCAAATCTCATGTGAAAATTGTAAAGCTTCTTACTTAGGTATGAGTAATCATTGCATCAGTGTTTCCTGAGAAGAACATGCTAATGCAGATAAACAACACTCATCATCATCAGCACTCTACATTGATTTTTCTAGTACCAGGATCATATCCAGATGTAATAATTTCTACTAGTGCAAAATCAGAGCAGCCATTGAGATACTTAAAAGGCCAGATTGTATCAATAAGCGAGATGATACATGCAAACTTCCTCCTATTTGGAAAGATTTTTTTAAAAAAACATTCTTAATTTAACATTTTTGCTATTGGTGTAACTTAACATTTTTTTCAAATCAGTGATTGTAGCGCCTCTACAACCATCTCTCTACCTTTTATCACCCAGTAGATAATTTGTATGATCAAGTCAAAACGTTGGCATATAAATATTTAAATTTTTAACATGGATGAACCCACAAAATATGTCTTTTTTATATGCAACTTGTGAAAATCTTCATATCAACATATATATATGGAGAGAGAGCATGCTAATAACTCTAAACAAGCTTATTTTTTAATTTTTTTTAATAATAAATGCTACAAGGGAACACATTTGAAATCTTTATCTAGGATTGTCTCCATTCCCAGACTTGTTTTGAGCTATGGCTCTCTTTAGTGAGGAGCTAGGATACCAGATCTTTAAATCCAGCTCTCCAACTGAAAAAATCATATGGACTTGAATTGAAATCAGATATGCCATATACTAATCATCTATAAATTTAATTTAGCCAAAGTCCCAACAGCCAAATAATAATAATAAAACCAAATTATATATCACATGACTTATATAGCAAGTAGTAATAAAATAAAATCATATATCACATGACTTATATAGCAAGCTGTATAAATCATGTGATATATGACTTGATTTTATTACTATCATTATTTGGCTGTTGGGATTTTGGCTAAATTAAATTGCTAATCCTATTAATACATAGTGTATCTGAATTTAGTTCAGGTCCATATGATTCATTTGGAGAGCTAAATTTAAAAACATGTAGATGTCTAAAAATTTCACAACTTTTTAAGAGTTAAATATTAGATAAATGCTTAGCTTGAGTTGGTATTTTGAATTTGATGTCCTAGCTGCTCACTAAAGAGAGCTATAGTTCAAAACGTTTCTGGAGGTAGGGACAATCCTAGATAAAGATTTTGAATGTTTTCTCTTGTAGCATTTATCATAAAAAATATTTAAAAAATCAGCCTGTTTAGAGCTATTAGCACACTCTCTATTTTACATATTTGTAAATGCAAGCTATATAAGTCATATGATATATGATTTTATTTTATTAATATATATATATATCACTTTATAAAATTGCATATACATATTAAAATAACAATAAATATAATTAATACAAAATAGAATAGTATAAATTATTAAGTAGTTTTAAAAATCTAAAATACAAGGAATAAATCCTTTATGTTGCTTATTCAAATTAAAAATAAATCATAGATATAATAAAATATCTTTACTAACAACAAAATGATATATAACAATAGCTATAATATAGTCATATAATCATCACAAATAAAACATAAAAAAGCTCTTTTCGGCAAATTTTAAATTTTTGCCCTTTTTAATATGGCTTAATTACAAAAATAACCTATACTGCATATATCTACCGGCTCTATATAAAATTAACACAAGCCTATAATTACATTTAAATATCTCTATAACAACACATATTATACAACCGTACATTCATTTTTCATTATCCAATTATTTGTTAAATTAATTGATGTTTTATAAATTATTTCTGTTATAATTAATGTAATTGGTTTCATATATTTTTCTTCTATTAATTTCTTTAATATAATTTAATGGACTTATATTCTTAACACAATCTATTCTATGTCCATATTTTAAGTAATGAACATATAATGCAGATCTGTCATCTCTTCTATTAATAGCATTATTATGTTCTTTAGCCCTTTCTTCTAATTGTTTTGCTGTATGTCCATAATAAACCATACCACAAACCCCACAAGTAATTTTATATACTATACCCTTTTTATATTTTATATCATCTTTTATCTTATAATTCCCTACTAATATATCAAGAGTTTTACTGTTTGACCATCCTATTTTAATATTTTGATCTATATAATTTTTATTTTTTAATAATGTGTTATAAATTTTAGGAACATATGAAAGTTTTATCCATTTTATATTTTCTGGTTCATTCTTATTACCCAAATTATTTTGTTTATAATTAAAGAATATATTTCTAATGCTTCTAGGTTATATCCATAACTAGTATATAACTCTATAAATTTCTCTTTTTGCAAAGTAGCTATCTTCTTATCTGTGTTATATTTATCATTTTTGTTTTTTAAATTTTTAATAACTGCCATTTTTTGTATCCATACCTGTTGCAAATCCATAGAAATTATTTTCCTTAATTTATCTTCTTTAATGAAGTGTTTTAATGTAATTATATTATTATCATCTATCTCTATCTCTATATCTAAATATTTTATTTTAACATCAATTTTTATGATTGTAAATTTTATATTATCCATATTATTATTAAGTTCATTATAAGTCTTCTTTATAACTCTTTTATTACCAATTATTAATATATCATAACATACCTAATGTAATATATTATAACTTAATTTTCTATTCTGTTATTAATAATTTTCATTTCCATTTCATTGATAAATATTGATGACATTAATCCACTAATTTCACACCCTATTACCCATTCCTTATATATACTTCAATATTCACTATTATATTTAAAATATAAACTATTATGTATTAAAATTAAATATTCTTCTATAATATTAATTACCTCTGTATCATTAATATTCATATATAATTTCTGTATTAATATTTCTACAATTTTTATTCTTGGAATGCTAGGATACATCTTCTCAATATCCATTACAAATATACTTTGGTTTCTACTCAATTTTATTATATTTAACTTATTTATAATAGCCTCTGTATTTTTAATGCAAAACTCCCCATAACCAATAATATTTACTATCCACTTATTTAAATACTTACAAAATCTTTGTAGAATAAAATTAGTAAAATTAAACAATAGTCTCAATGGATTATTTTCTTTATGAGTTTTTACCTTAGTAAATAAATATGGGTTTTCATAAGACGAAGGATATAAATGTTTATATTGATATGTATTAATAATTTTTTTACCTTCCATCTTTTGTAATAGTTTTATATATTTATTTTTTATCATGTTAATAGGATCTTTTGATAATCTTTCATATCCTTCTTTTTTTATTTCACACTCTATCCTATCTATATAATCCTTAGAATATAAAACCACAAATCTACTACCTTTATCCTCTTTGCATATTGTTATGTTTTCATTTTTACATATATTTCTTATTTCTTTAGTAATCCTTCTATATTTATATTCTTGCTTAGAAGTTTTTATATCATATAATTGTTTATTCAATAAATAATTTAATTTCTTCTTATCTTCCATAGAAATATTCGCCAGCAGTTTTAAAAATGTATATATATATAATGAAAGTTTTAGTGAGATTTTCCTGTTGCTTTGGTTTTAAAAAAAAAATGCAGTTAAATATGATGGTAAGTCTAATACTTTATAATGCAGCAACATAATATATACAATAATTTTTAATAAGATTGATAATTTTCATGTTTGAATGTAGAAATGATAAAAAAACTAAGTGATTCCACAATTGTCTTTACGATATATTATTTTAAAAGATATGCTTAAAAACAAAGTTTATATATTTATTATGAATTTACAAAAAGAATTAATCAATAATTATTTATCCATCTATCTTTAACCATCAGAAGGAAATGAGCTTTCACACATGCTCTGTTTATTTATACTGTATGAATTACAGATAGATGCTGCACTAGTTACATAATTATTGATTTAAAGCAGGCAAAAATCTCCATACAGTAGTGCCACTTAGTGCCAACCAGAGTAATCAATGAATGCTAGAAGGCTTGTGCATAAAATCCCCTATCTAGTGCCTACTCATTCTATATCCCCAGACTAGTTTCTGGCTTGTGGCCTTCATCAGTGAGGAGCTTAGGGGATATTGGATGAGTAGGATCTGAATAGGGATTTTATCCAAAAGCCTTCTGGCATCCATTGATTACTCTGGTTGGCACTGAGTGGCACTACTGTATGGAGAGGCTTGCCTGTTTTAATAACAGTAATGTGCTAGCATAAGAAATAGTGATCATGTGATGGTTAGTGATTTAATTATTGATTTAGATAAATTTGAAATTAATATACATTTAAAACTGCGGGTGATTAAAAATGAGAAAGTTTCTCTCTCCTGTGAAATATAAACTAACTTTGTACAATTCATGTGTCAATTGAATTCTCAGGCACACAATAGAATCAAGCCCTGAGTTTAGCACAATAAGTGAGGGTTGGCGGTTGGCTTATATATGAATAAGCTCTAAGATCAAGTGATTCATTTTTTTAACTATTACTTATAAGTGAGTGCATGTATAAATAACAATGCATGTGTGAAAAGTTATTTCCTTCTGATTGGTTACAAAAAATATTTATGAAAGTAAAAAGGGATTCCCTAATAAAATAGTGTTCCAAAAAAAAGAAAAAAATATTGGAAGAAAATATGTTTACATATGAAATACTCATATAGAGCAAAATTATGATACAGTTTTAAAATATTTAAGGATATGTTTTTATATATTTATTGTTTTAAAGATATATATGCTTCACTTGGTTCAATTCAGTGATTTATAAGATATGTTTGTTTAAAGATAAATATTAAAAAATCGGTATTTTTATGTTGAAGTACATTTTTACTGTTGTACAGGAAAGAATTTCAAAATTATTTCTAACTTGATAAAAAAAAGTTTTAATTGTAATTAAATCATCTTCTAAGTTTAATATGACTAAAACGAATTAGTATTTATTATGATTGAGAAAATTTTAATAGAAAAGAAAAAATCGAAAAACACAGCAATTCGGCTTTAAATAGCTAAATACAATTACAATTATGTAATATTAGGGTATATGAGCACAGACTTTCACACGACCCACCAATCTCCACACTATCTTATAACACTGATACACTTAAACACATATATGTTGAAAAGTTAAATAATCACCAGTATATTTTGAGCAATCCATCATCAGATTTTAAATTGGATCGATGGTTGAAGAGTGGAGTATCCATTAAAGTATGAAGATTGTCTATCTTAATATATATCTGAGCACTTATAGCATATATGTGTAGAGATGGTAATCTGGACCAACTGATGATTGCTGATTTGTTTATTTATCTTTTCAACATATATGTGTTTAAGTGTATCAGTGTTATGAGATAGTGTGGAGAGTGGTGGGTTGTGTGAAAGTCTGTGCTCATATACCCTATATATTACATATATAGACACAGGTATATAATAAGCCTGTGTGTTTCAGTTATTACAATTATTATAAGGCATTTGATAACAGACATTCAAACTCCCTTCAGTCATCTACTCTATCTCATACAACCGATACACATGACCACATACATTGGAAAAAGATATATGATCTCCAATATATGTATTTTATGCTGAACTAACACTCATCAGTTGGTCCGAATCATCATCTTCCACACACATATATGATCACTAACACTCATCAGTTGGTCCGAATCATCATCTTCCACACACATATATGATTATTGCTCGGTTAATGTTAAGGCAGCAAATGTTCACACTTTAATCGACAGGCTTCAATCTAATTTCCATCCTGCAACTCTTCAGCTATTCAGACCATTGAAAATCTGATGATAAAACATCCGAACTTAGGTATTTAAAATATTACAATTATAATTGGTATATACATCTATATTAAAAATTACAATAAGATTAAATTTATTTTTTATTGTATTCTGAATAATTTGACAAGCACAGAAAAATGTTACTTTTGTTTTGATTTTGACTATAATTTTTACTTTTATCTTGTTGAAAATTTTTCAATAAATTGCGTTTTTTAAAAAAAATATCTGTTCAATTGATTTGCGTATTCATAATGAATAAAATTAGTATAAACTAATATTTAGCCCTTCTGCTTTCCCTTTTTTTTCGAATTTGTTATTGTATAAATTAAATAAAATTTCTGATAAGTGTGATTGAAAAGAGAGTATGTGATTTCCGTTTCTAAAACTGAACAAATTATTAAAATTTAAAAAGATTAGACATGGTGAAAATGTTAATAAACGAATTTTTTTAAATCTTTGTTTAGTATTTGTATTTAGAAATTAAAAAGTAAATTAAGTTAAGAATCTATGAATATTTTACGATAACAGTTAATGATACATTTATGACTTTATCTAGAATAATGTTACTACTATATTCAATTTTTTTGTTTGTAAAGCAGTATATTTAAATGACACTTAAGATTATGATTTTAATATAGTCACCATAGAAACCATAAGGGTGTATTAATTTGTTCACTTATTATCATCTTTCATTTGTTATTTTGAAATATACATATCATTGAAGTAACAAATCCATTAAAAATATTTTTATAAGCGTAACAAATTTTATTTAGTTGAAGAATAATTAAATTAATTTAACCCTCATAAATTTCAATGCATGAATGTTTATTTAAATTCTCTATCTGAAGGCAGGTTGAAGTAATTATTTAATAATCTACTGTAGTCAAATAATAGTACTTTTAAAATCACAAATGGTATGTTGTCATGGCTTGCTTCTCATTTGATTTACTTAGTCAGTATTTTTTTTTTAAGTGTCATAGCATCGGCTGGGACGCGAACCCGCAACCTGGGCAACTGCCTGCAAGTGCAAGGCAGTCGCGCTGACATCTCGACCACCAATGCAGGACTAATTAGCATTTTAAAGGCAGAATCACATCACAAAATAATAAAACTTCTTATTTCGTTAAGTCAAATATTCTATGTATTTTCTTTTTTGAATTGAACTATTGTGTAATTAAAAACTCATCAATTAAAAACTGTAGCAGTAATCTATACACACATCATCCACCAAGTAGTAACTCATTTCATGATCACTATCTCTTATACTAGCACATAACTGTTATTAAACAAGGCAAAACTCTCCATACAGTAGTGCCACCCTGTGCCAACCAGAGTAATCAATGGATGCCAGAAGGCTTATGCATAAAATCCCTATCTAGTGCCTACTCATCCAATATCCCCAGACTAGTTTTTGGCTTGTGGTCTTCGTCAGTGAGGAGCCTTGAATCTGAGAGCACTGCATCTAGATCTTAGGATCTAATGCAACCCTCCAGCAGCCACCTTTTATCTCTACTTAACTACAAAACTATAAGAATGAAATTAAAAATACAATAATATTTTCAATCCAAGCTCAACAGCTTATATAGGCATATGGGTCTGAACTCAGTTCAGCACCCATACATTTTGGTGTCTTTGGCTCTTTAACAACCATAGCCACCACTATCCTATTAGGCAGGATTGGTGTTAAACCACTACACATCACATGATCACTATCTCTTACACTAGCATGTAATTGTTATTAAACAAGGTAAAACTATCCATACAGTAGAGTTTTGCCTTGTTTAGTAACTCATTTGATTGAGTCTCTATAAACCAAAAATGGACTCACTTTATTTTATTCTTTATTTTTAATAAAGAACTTACGTCATATATCAATAATATATGTGGGTGAAAATCAAAGTATCTCAACTTTTAAAACGTTTTTCATCAGTAAAGAAACTTTTTCACAAATAATATGTATAATAAATAGATTTTCAGATTTATGGATTTAAACAAATTTTTATTGTTTATATTTGTAAACAAATATAATCTAATTATTACATACACTCTTTATTAGAAAGTACTTTGATTTAAAAAAAAAAAAAGGTTTAAAATATTGTGTTATTTTGATATATGATCTATCTCTCTTATTTAATAAACAAAAGTGGATTTATTTTTCATTTATAAGAAATTTGACACATATTTTATTTAAAATATGATTATTTAACATGTACTCAGATAGCAACTTTCTATTGCTGTCTGCACTTTATGCATGATTTAGATGGGCAGTACTTTTTGAAGGAGTTTGAAACAATTGTTTCTGTGCTTGATGGTACCATAAAATAAAAGTATATTTGGAACATTTCATTAATTGATTTTATGATTTATATCTACAAATCGGTAAAATTCTTCTAATTATTATATATGTCAATTGGGAAAATAAAATGATGTGTAGAGGTATGAATAAGCAACTATTTCACTATCATGTAGATAAAAAAAAGCTCTTATTTGCAAAATATTTAAGCCAGTAAATATTTAATTATCTTTAAGATATTCTCAAAGCTATTCCCAAAAATAATTTAAATAAAATATTCATAATTATAATTTTTATAAAATTATCATCATCTATAAATCGTTATTAAGGACTTATATTGTATGAAAGAAATATTTTGAAGTGCTCAATAAATCGAGTTCTAAAAACAAGCATTGGTGGTCGAGAGATCAGCGACAGCTGCTTTACAAGCAGTGTCCCGGGATAGTGGGTTCACTTCCCGGCTGATGCTATGACACATGAGGAAAAAAAAACCTGTATCAATTACCACTTATGCAGAATGTTTTAGATTATGATTCACTTAAATAAGTAAATATATATCTAATATCTTAATAAAAATGTAGCTTTCCCCCTCACATTAATATGTTATACATGTACATATTACAAGTATAACTATATCCACACACATACTCCCCTCTATTAGTCTCTCGATAAATATCTTGACAAACTATAATAGTTGACAAAATCATGAAATAAAATGAATAATCAGAACCGTTATTGATAAATTAAATTAACTTTTATTACAAATATTGGATTACATAATAATTAACATTTACAACAACATATTAGTATATACAATAAAATAATATAGCACAAAAAAAAACTTTCTGGTATCAATAATCTATTGGGGGGGGGGGGTTGACCGAACTTTACTCTATTAGAACTAATTATTGCGTAATACTTTTTTTAATTGAAAAAATATTTTAAAAATCATTAATATGAATTGTTAAGCTCATATGCATCTCTTAATAAACTGCCCTCATTCTCTTTATGTAAAAGTGTGACAAGTATGTGGTAAAGTCGATGATAAAACACTATATTAAAACATCTGTAAAAATGTTTATTCCTATATAATATTCTGAAAATAATAATTGTTACTTTTAAAATATTATACTAATATCATAAGAATTTTTTTTTAAAAGTATTGCATCATAGTAAACTAACCTCTATTTAGTTCTAACTTTTTTTTATACAGACACTTAGTCAATTTTTTTTTAATATTTGTTACTATCAAACATTTTAAGAAGATAATAGTATGATTTCTTACAGAGATATATATATTATTAAGTATCTTATAAGCTATAGAAAGTATATACTGAAATTTATTGCAAACATGTTTAATTATAAAATTTGCATTTTTGCTATAACAATTTACATAAATAATATGACATCATATTCATTGTTTATAAGCTGCCTTTTTAATCAAGAACATTTTATTCACATCTAATATCAATCTTAATATGTTTTACCAGAATTAATTTAACTTTTAAATATAATCTAATTAAAGGATTTGCTTATTTTTATTTTAAATCCTAGCAAATAAACTGTATTGCTTAGAAACTTTTTTTGCTAATGTAATCAAGAAAATTTTATTTATTATATCACCATTTCTATTACTTTAATAAACAATTAAAATTAATTATTTATGTAGATTTTATCTATTAATATTCCTTTCTTGATCAGAGTAAAAGTATGTGCAGATATTTAACAAAAAATAAAATAGTCAAGCGTTGTTAGCCGAGAGGTCATCGCAGCCGCCTTGCAAGCAAGTAGTTGGTTGCAGACAGTTGTGGGTTCGCGTCCCGGCCGATGCTATGACATATGAAAAAACAAAATAAAATAGAAGAAAATATTTCAATATAAACTTATTTATAAAAAAAAAAAAACTAGTGGAGACCATAAAAATAAAATATGTTTATTAACTTAGTAGATGTAAGAATAATCCATTGCATTGCAGAAGTTAATTATTTTAATTATGACAATGAAATAGGCATAATTTTTGTCTACTAAATTTAAGGTTATATGCAAAGAAACATGCAGAAAATGAAGAATAAAAAGCTGATTAATTTTCAAATTTAAAAACTGTTTTGAATCAAAAAAGAAATAGTATACAATTGAGCACAGGAAGGAGATATTTTTCTATAAAGAAATTTACGAAGCAATAAGTATAATTATTTGAAGTCATGATTTTGATGCCTTGCATTGATATGCACACACACACAAACATATATATATATAATACAAAACATAAAACAATACAATACTAGATAAAAATCCAAATTTTACCCAAATTCTTACACGTCCATGGTTTCATCAACTAAACAAATAGACCTTCTCAAGTGAAAATCAAACTAAAGAAACAAACATATATATACAAAACAAAAAAATCTTCCCATAATTCATTTCAAAAAACAACTTCCCTTTATATCAAAAGATGTCTTCATAAGAATGACAGTATGGGGCATTTTATACATTTAAGTGATAGTGAAATATTGATCATGGATTTAGAAGCGTTTTTTACTTTCTGAATATATTAAAGGTCAAAAAAATAACCTTATGTATTATTTTTGAAGGTTTTCAATTTTATTAAATAGTTCGTGGCACCGAATTAGAGAAATTTTAACATTGAACATGTAGACATGCTAAAAATAGAGAAAAATGATATGAAGTTTACTTTTATTGTAGTCATTCTCCAAAGATTATTTAGTTTAGGAACAAGTTTCTTCACAATATTCAAATTCATTTGTTATAGGCTTGTAAAATCAAGGAACTCTAAATTGTATTTATTTTAATGATTTCAGTTTTATGGTAACCATTCTCACTTTTTTAAATCTTTGGCAAGATATTTTATAGTAATAAAATAATACACTAACTTTCCTGCTTATATTAATCTAGAACTATTTATTTTTAAGTTCAAAAACACTGCCATTGTCACCACATGTTAAAACACCTTTTGAGCTTATAGTTTTCAGCAACATTATTTTAATAAAAGTTGACAAATGCCTGTAATTAATATAAAGCTAAAGACATTCAAATCTTCAATAGATGGTTTAGTATCAGATATATGCTTGAGTTTAAAGCCTTAGCAATTGACTAATAAAAAATAGTAATGATGGCTGCAGAATGCATAAATGCATTAATCAAGCATTTGATCCACAGTCCCATCTACAAAACCTAAGATATTAATAATTGATTAACCTTTAAATTGAAACATTTTTTTTAAAATTTTCATTGGCCAAATGAATTAAAGTTTTACAACTTTTGATTGGTCAATTTACAAACTCAGTTGTAAAAATATATTCATCTTTTAATATTATATTTATTTTAGTTTCATTTGTAAAAAGTATATTAATAATTTGTCAGATTATGAAAGTGAATGAAAGTTTTTTCAAAAATAAATTTCTATTTATAATTATAAAAATATTTTATAGCAGAGATCCTCAAAAAAAAGTTCTCTAACCTATCAGAAAATGTTGAGTACATCACTGATTTTCTTTCTCAATTTATGTTCCTCTAAAAATAAAGACTTTTTTACTAAAATCTTAATACGTATTTTCCTAAAATAATTTATATTTTCAGCATATTTTATCAAAATACATTAAAATATGCAAATAAATACCAGCAAAATACTCTAAATTATTCATTTCTGTTTGAAAATGAAATAAAGAGCTTGGGGCAATGAAAATTGTTGACAGATGTGAAAATTGTTGTTAGGGTTGGTTTCGTTTTCAATTTACATTCATGTAAATGTATACATTTTTTTTTACTAAAATCTCACTATTTTTCTAAAATAACTATATTTTCAGCACATTTTATCAAAATAAATGATAATATGTATGAAAAATAATAAAAAATCATTCTAAGACATTAATTTTTCATTTTCAAAGTTGAAGAAGAAGTTGGAATGGTGAAAATTATTGATAGGGGGGTCTCCTTTGTCTTCTATTAGCAACAGCCAATCACAATCTAGGAAAGTCTGCCTTCTTCCATTATTAACCCATCAATGCCACTTTTATTGATTTTTTACTTGTAAAATAATTCGAGAGAGGGCAGCATCTTATGGGATTTTTTATAAGCTTTAAAATAAGTGTAAAAACAGTACCCGTAGCTCAAAAATTGACGGTTTCCGATCAACTTGAAGCTGTGAACGTCGATCCACAAATGTTTCTCAAGAAAGGTTAATAGATTTATTAGTGCCATTTTAAACTAAAATTTTAATCAAAAGGTAATCAACTTTTTGATTAGAATTACAGTTAGAAACTGTGCTAGTAAATCAATTAGTCAATTACATTAATTCTAACATCTCTGAATATTAGCACACAGTAAATATTAAAAAATTTTGAGTGTTAATATTTGTAGTAAAGGAAATGAAAGTAAAGTGAAAAATATAAAATCTTCAGATTCTCACTCCAAGATACTTAAGATTGGCCTATATACTCAAATTTAGATACAAAGATAAGATGGCTACTCATATTTTCAACATATCTATTTAACATTTTCGATCAAAAGTTTTCTCACATTCAACAAACAACATCGATTTAATATAACAGTACAGCAATTGTGTAAAGGGCTGATTATCTTCTGAATAGAAAAACTAAGATTATAGCTGGTCTGAGAGTGTAAACGTATCATTATTGTTTGATATAATACATTATTTATTTAAATTCTGCATTCTGTAATTTATTTCAATATTTAAAAACAACTTTAGATAACATGTTTATTCAGAATCTAAGTAAAACTGAGTCACTAATCATCACAGAATCACAATTTCATGTGCTTTCACAAGTTGTTATTGATTACTTGGGCTTGCACTGGGTGGCACTACTGGATGGAGAGTTTTGTCTTTGTGGTAAAGCTGAGTATTGATAACAATGTTCCTATTTGGCTTTTGCTATAATTTTAGATATTTTTCTACTTTTTTTATTTAATATTTTTTGAGAATTAATTACTGAGTCTAATGTTAATTGAGATTATTAAAAATAATTAACTGAATTAATTGACAAGAAAGTTCATATGTGATTAGATGATGCAAAAAGGTTGCACCATAAATTTTAAATATATAATATTATTTTAAATCATTTTAATTCATTTTTGTGATATGATTTACATTACTGGTACTATTAATATAAATGGGAAAGCAGCAAAGAAAATTCTAATACCATATATATTTATAGTTTTCATAATTACTGTATTAATTTTTATATAGAAATCACTATGTATTAATTAAATCTTATTCTAATTACATCATTTTATATAAATTTTATATAAAATAAGATTTTAAAAAAAGAATTGTTACAAAAAAATAGTCAAGTCCGGCTGTCACATATTACTACAAAAAACTATTAGCTAAGCATACTCAATATTATCAAAAAATTAAATACTACATAACACTATATTAGTAATTATAAATAAAATAAATATATGAATTTCTATTTTATTTTTCAATATTATCAGTCTTTGATTGTAGAAAGAAAACAGCAAAGTGGATTCTAATTAATGTAACAAACATTTATGTTATTTATACTTAGATTTTAATTTTTATTTTAATTATCATAACTAAAATTATAGTAGACCATCATACTCTATAAAATAAAACATAAATATAATAGTGATATTAGCGATTAAGCCAATGCACAAGCGCTTTAAAGATAAATTATAAATGAGAATATTCATTTATAATTTATCTTTAAAGCACATGTGCATTGGCTTAATTGCTAATCTCACTATTACAGTATAAAAACATAGCGCTATATAAAATAATATCTCAAAACTAAATATAGCAAATTTATATTATTTTGTAAGAAATAAAATAACTATGGTAATAAATTTGGGTAAATTAACACATGATTAACATATCTCTAAATGAATCACTGAAAGACCTTTGAAATCATCTCTCATAAAAAAACAATGAAGATCAATACACCACTCTCCAATTTTTCAATTACTAGGTGTGGTAAGAATTTGAGCAATTTTTATCCTAATTTATTGTAAGAATATCAATTTTAATATTCTTCTATTGCATTTCAAGACAATTATAAAATTAAAATACTGTAATTAATATAATTAAGAGCGTTCAATAATTCCCGAAATCCTCAGAATTTACAATTAAAATTCTAAATAGGATTGTTGCAATTTTAGAATTTTAATTTATTTTTTATTTATTTCGCTTTTATGTTTTAATTTGAATACATACTTATTTTGATGATTTGCTTTTCAAATATTTTTTTTTACAGATACACACTTATATTAAATAATTTTATCTTTTATAAAAATGTGTTTTATGACAGCTTTGCACATCTCATTCATATAATTTATAAGTTGCCTGAAAATATTAGCACATATTACACATAAAGTTTAAAATCTAATTTTTATTATGTATTGATTTAGTGATGATAATCTAGATTAGCCGGGCGCGCTTAAAATAAGTTTTTAATTAAAAACTTAATTCAAAAATAATCATTAATTTTTATTCTAATACTTCAAATTTTATGTTGGAAAAAGAAACCTTCAAATAATTAAATTAATAAATGCACGCAAAAATATTGGAGTAAAATAAAGCGTTATAAAAATCCAAAATTGGTCATTAAATCATTTAAGAGCGATGGTAACTCGTTCAGTGATTCTATAATTGAAAGTTAATATTAATATTATTCATTGCTCGTTAAAACTTCAAATTGACAATAATGATTTCTAGCAATAAAAATAAATCAGATAAGCAACAAATTTAGATTTGTATATTTTTTAGTAGATTTTTTTTTTAATGTGTCAATTTTTTCCGAATTAAAATAAAATATAAAATGATGTATTTTTTTTATTTATAGTTAGAATATATTCATATTTAAAATTTGACTTTATGTTTAATGGTATTTCTAAAAATATCAAACATATGTTGTACTTTGAATTACTGAGTAGGTTAAAATCTGCATGAAATTACGTAACACTTAACTACATCACGTGGAAAGTTTTATGCATCGCATAGCTTTATATTTAAATTAATTCTGCTACTGATTTTAAAATGATGCAGAAACATCCTTAAAGTTTTACGAATGCTAAAAGGCTACAAAAAGACTGTTACCATTATTAAATAATAATAAAAAATGGTGAAGACTGAATTATAAAACAGAAGTTTGTAAAAAAATAGTAAAAGTGATATCTTTATTAATCTACTAAATAAACAGTTTTGAGATATTTAATTAAAAACTAAAAATCCATTTACTATTTTAATAATAACCTCATCGACGATGAAAAATGTTTTATCTTCTTAAACAAAAATACAAAAAAGATTATAATTCACTAAATATCAGCCTTTTACAGCTACTGTATATGCGCTTTAATGAGTGTTAAATAATAAATGAATACTTTTCAGTGCCCATACAAGATATAGCATTTAAGAAAGAATAAAATGAATCCACTTATTCTTTCCGAACCCAAATGTTTATATATGGGCAAATCTTAAGTACTGGCAAATAAAGCGTGAAGATAGATCATTCACTTTAAATTACGGTTCGCGTTGTCTGACTTAATGACGTCGACGAAATTACTTAGAATTTACTTAAACGTCACTTTCAAACGAAACTCAAACATATGTAAACAAGCATCTATTTTTATAGCGCGATGTTTATAATTGTAATTCACTAAATATTTGAAAAAAAACAACAACAACAGTTCTTTATTCATTTTTAAGCAAAGAATCTAAATGTCAAAAACACTGACTGCAACAGAAATTAGTAACAACTAATTAATCCACCAATTTTTACAATCAATTATAATAATATATTACTAATTACATATTTCTCCAAAATCTTTAATTTTTCATTAAAGATTTTTAGTTTTAACCAATCCTGTTAATTCATTTTTGCTTTTGATCAATTAGTTATAATTTTTTTCATTCCGATGAGCACTCACAATTAAACGTAGTAAAAATCCTGTATTATCGTTTATATTCTTTTAAAACCTTTATTACACAAGTTAGATCTCTAAAAAAGTAATCTTCATGATTTAACAAGCTAATTTTTTAAAAAATATACCATGAAAACAAAAATTTCTAATCTGATTCTAAACTTTTGTTAGTCATCTTGAAAATCATCTAAGAAAATACAAGATGGCCATTTAAACAACTTTTACATTGGAATTAAAATCAACATAAAAAGCACGAAATGTTAAAGTTAAGAAAGAAATTATCGTTCTGATAAGGTTTAATAGGTTGTTTATCTGGCTTACAAATACAACATGTTGGTTTAGAATTAACCTGCACAAAATTACACTCAACATATAAAAAGTTCATGATACATTCCTCTTACATAAAATCTCTCACTATATTAACTAACAATTTTTTTAATGAATATCATAATTAATCCATAAAGCTTCTCTTTCCTTTTTAGTGATATAATAATCACAATCGCTTTCTAGATGAGCTCAATGTTCTATAGTTAAATAATGTTGCAGATTAAAAAAAAGAATTAAAAAATATAATCATTTTTATTTACTACATTACTAGACCATTTGATGATTCACAATTTTAAAATATTAATTTGTATATATATATTTAAGAAAAAATGTTGAGATGCTTCATTGAATCTAATATATTGCTACTGTTTTTATCCAATTAAAATATAGGGTATTTCATAGCAAAGATAAAACTACTGAGAACAATGTAATTACATATAGAACTGTTATTTTATTTATTTTATTGTATAGAAGCAAGACTTAGATTCTCTGTCAAGATAACATAAAAGCTGTTAGAAAAAGTTTATCTAAGGAATATCCTTAAAATTCTAAAATATAATAACAAGATTATAAGATTAATGTGCATATTCTTCAACTTTCTGGATTTGATACTATAGAATCTATTATTGTGAAATTATATCTTCATTTTATTGAATATATGAAGAAAATAAAAGAATAATACAAGTCTTTCTAAAAAACTATTTTAAAAAGAAGCAATTGTTATAAAAATTATTCTCATAGATACTTTAAAAAGTGCATTAACTATTCTTTTATTAAGAAGATATGACTGAAATATGCATTTTTTCTCTTTCTTACATTTGAATTTGGCGAGTAAGAATAACTATTCTTTCTGAATATTTTTAAAATTTAACATATTGTTTATTTGTAATGTAAGATCTTTGCTTTCTTAGACTCACACTTCTCATTTAAATTAGCTTAAGTTTTAATATATATATTGTAACCGTTCGATTGTTGTCCCAACTACATAATATCACCAAAACATAAGTGCGCTAAGAATTGTAACCTCGATCACCGATCAATTCCCGCTGCACATTGTCAGCTATTAAGAGCTGTAACCAAAAGCATATCATGCCATCGATATTATGCACCAAAGACCACAACCAAAATCTGGAGCAACTTACCACAGACCAAACTAATGATGTAACATAAACTTTTTATGATTTAATTTGATCGCAGCCAGGGTGTACCGCGAAGACTTATCATAGTAGTATGATAAAATACATTAAACAAATTATAAGTATGTAATGTTATTATCTTTCAAACCTTAATTTGCGATTTTCATTGTATGAGACCCGATGGCCGACCATGTACAAGATGGCATAATTTGTGGAACTACATAAGATTATGAAATTTTAAACCATCTATATGATTTTTAATACAAATGCTAGTCCAGGTAAAGCTTTGCAATAAATAAACACAAATAATTGGGTTCTTTTTTTATAGTTTACTATATCACTGAGACTCTTATTATACTGACAAATGACAATTTAAAAACGTTAAGTAAATATATTCAATCATGTCATTATCTGGTAAATCTGTTTACAGGTTTAATAATCAATTTGTATTGTATACTAGAATCAACTACGCAAAGCTAAAATGATGGAAAAGGTAAATGGGATTTTATTGTACCTTACACATCATAAACTACCAAAGACGAAAAGCATCCAAATGTTTTCTCAAAATATTACTAAACTCTTATATCATGTTGACGATAGTATGTACTTCAATGTATGCTCTATCCAAGGTTTATGATTTCTGATTTTACGAATGACAAATAGCAACGGCACAGTAAGTTTAATTATAAATCAACGTTTATTTACAAATTTATGAATAATAAGTAATTAATTCTAATGTTATAAATAAACAAATAAAATAAATAAATTATAATTCCATCGACTTTCTTCAATAACATATCATAGGTACGGTTTTTAAAAACCTAATCATACCTTATATTTCAATTTGATATAATGAATGTATTGAGGAAATCATACTAAATTCAACATCAACTCATGAAACATCTAATGTCATTTCCAGATTCAATAAATCTATACCGTGAACTTATAATAATACAATAAATAATATTATATCTGTAGGATTTAGCTATAATGCAATCATTAAATAAAGTGAAAATTTAAACTTACATTCAGGTAAATAATAATCAACCAACAGTTAATTATTATGAGGTAACTTGAATAGAATGTCCTGCTACAATTTAATGATCTAACTTATAAATTATACTTACAAATGGAAGAAGATGATTTAGCAGAATAACTAAAATACTTTGCCCAACTTATATCTATGAAGTAAAACCATATTCCTGTGGATGCATTCATCTACACATAGGAATTAAATAACACTAAACACTTTGTGGATTTATACACCATCATAAAGTAATAAGTATAATTACACAATTCTGCGGATTAACCACCAGCGCAGGAATGAGTGTAAAATACAAAAAATGGCAATTAAGTAATCTGCGGATTAACCACCGGCACAGATTAATGCCTTTTAACATTATAAAACAACATTACTATTTACTTCACATTATAGTGCAAAATCATCCTCCTCAGTTATTCTGACCATTCAGAAAACACTAACATTTTAGTAAATGTGGGTTCTTGCATAATAAAATGTTACACTAATCAGGACAACTAATGTACTAACTTATCTTGCTTAAAATAAAACATATGTAATATAATATAAGTAACATTAGTATAGGAATAGAAATCTGGAAAGACTCACAAAATACCTCATGAAAAATTGATACATCTCATAAATTCATTTAGTACTTTTCAAGCTTTTTCGCAAGTGCTATTCTCTTGAATAAGTATTTTATTCAACCCCTATTAATTTAAACTTAATAAAATATAACTTATGAACTTCACATGCAAGTTCATATAATGATAAAATTAAAGTAATGCATTATTCATCAAATACATAAAATCTAACAGGTGTGTGTGTGATATAAATTAAATGTATAGCATTTTATAGTTCAATACATGAATTCTAGCAGGTGTGTGTATCACAAATTAAATTGTATAGCATTTTATAACTACAAATATGATCCGTGAAATCCATGTACGATGTGTCGAACAATAAATATACGAAGTAATAGCTACAATTATAGTTGAATTCCATACATGTAATTTTATCCATTTGTATTAGTTATTATAAGCACTATTAGATTAACGATTTTACGTGGCTCCATAAACATGAAACAATTCCAAAATATGACACGCAGAGTTTAAATGAAAATGTTTTTTCATAAGTTATTAATTTCTACATTTCTCTATTAAAACTGTTCCAAGTTTATCACATCCATGCTAATATTTATTTATCCACGCTTAAATCTAGGAATACTAATTATAGCAATTAATTTAATCATTCCAAACTGACGATAAAATTAGAAAATAGCTTTAATTAATTATTTGAAGACTGTTTTTATTATCCAAATGGTAAACAAATTAACTAGCAAATATATTACTGGCATTGCAAAGTTAAATATCAATCAATACTATATTTTTTATTAAAATTATAAACGGAAATATTAAACTATGTTAATAACTTTAACATTTTACGTTAATTTAAACTTCTTCTTTTTTAAAAAGCAAATTTTCATATTTATAAAACTTCTGTAATTAAAACACTTATTTAATTTTTCCAAATTGTAGAATAATAAATATTTTAAAACATACCAAAATCTTGCAATTAATTCTGCTTTTAAACTGGAAAGCTCCGACATATTTCAAATGTAATATTGGAAAATTATTATTAGCGATTTGATCCACCTGGTTAGCCAACTTGAACAGACTTTTAAATTTAGCAATTCATCTTATTATTAAATACCACTATGTTATTTTTACATTTATAGAAAACTTTGTGGTAATCCGTTTACTTGTTAACTATTTTAAAATAAGCTTATCATATTTACACCATTTGCCTTTTACCATTTTCTTTTCTTTCTCTCCCTCCAAAGCAACACTATCAGACGATCTTTTTTTTAATTCGCGCTCCTTTTTTTTTTACATTGAAACGCATACGTAATTACTGTATTTATTTTTAATAATTAAATTTAGTTGAACAAATGGTTTTTTTAATTCAATGGAAATAATTTTTAAGACCATTTTAAACAAATAAAAATTATTATTATTTTTAATAATATTTTACCAAATTTAATGTGTTGTCAAAATTTTTAAAAAGTTAAACATTTTGATATGAATTAGTATATGAAAAGAAGCAATTTAAATTTATTAAAATAATATAGACAACAAGTAAGGCAAAATATTACCCATTCTCTCTAATAAATTATTTTGAATATAAGAGAGTAATCTGTTCAAAGTGCAAATCAAGCCAATCAAATCACCAAAAGAAGACAGAGAAATTTTTATACCAGTTACATCAATTATTATATTTTATACTAAAATATATGGTTACAATATATATATATATATTAGATCATTGCACATAATATTGAAGATTTCCTTTTTAGTATAGTGCTAAAATCTGAGCTTAGCTATGATGCATTGGAAATATATATATATATATATATATTGTACCTAATTGAAGTGTCACTTAGTTCCAAGAGGTAATCAAGGTTATCTTAGCTTAACCTTTTGTTTAAAATTTCGGATTTAAAAAAAAATAATGATGATAAAAATGGAAATTAACTTAGTTAATTATTAAAATAGGATCATCTAAATATTTTAATAGTATCAGTTGGTTTGATGAGGGATGTTAGGTAATAATTTAACATAAGCAAATGTTAAAAAAATAATTGTGAATTGATAAATAGTATTAAATATATTCTAAAATAACTACTGTATAATCCATTTTAATGTCTAAAGAATAATAATTAGATATTATAAATAAGTCAGAATAATTAAGTAATAAAAAAAATGATATGTAAGTTTTTATTAAAATAATAAGAATATTTGTTATTAATTTTATAGTTTAACATTCCAGTTATAAAAATTATTTAGATTAAATATTCATTAACATTCTATTGTTGTAATTTTAAAAATAATTTTAAACAATTAATGTAAAGCCCAGACTATGTGAGAATATGTGCATGCATTGACATGGAAACAAGAATAAAAAAATAATTTAGCTCCAATATTGTTTAAAATAAGTAACTAAAGCAAATGTGTGGATAAAATTATTTTTAATGTAATATTTAAGGGTCTAATAAAGAGTATAACTTTAAATTTTATATTTATTACTATTATGTTGTATAAATATCATTTAAAAAAAAACAATTGTTGCATAATATTTGTAATACTAAAATTTTGACTTTGCAGCTGAAGGTCACATGGTATGGGGAAATTATATTGATTATGTCAGTAGATTGATTCCACAGCTGGTTTGTCAGAATATTAAAATTTAATAAAAAATAATTTTTATTGGTTTTTAAATGAATTGTAGGGGGATGAAAAATTGTGAAATAAAATGGAGATCAAGGAGTCATTCAGGGGCTGAACTTGTTTTGATTCAACTGGTGCTGGATCTTAAAATTTTGTTAATAAAAGTATTTTTTAAAAAAAAAAACTTGATATTTCTAAAAAAAAATACAAGTATGTTTAAAATATTTAAAATCGTCTTGTAATGAAGGAGTGCTAAAAGAAAGGGTAATCCGTTTTTCTGAAAATTTGAATTTCAGTCGAGGCATAGAAATTATAGTTAAAAATATATAGAATAAATAAAGCGTCTCACATATTAAATGACTTTAACTTGTTTATTTTTCTTTACTTGGAAGTAAGGTTAAGGAACAAACTATTAATTATATCCATAGATAAGCATTTGGCTGTATTAAACTATTTTGAAAGCAAAATGCTAATTATTTTCCTGTTAGATTAAAAGTATATATAAAAAAAAGAATTTTTTTTTAAAGTTTAAAAAGAACATTACAAAGAAGCTGCTACGTTCAATTACAGTGAAACTACAAAGAATGGTTTTTTTTTAAAAGGAAAAGTTATTACTTATATCTTGACATATATGAAAATGATCTGTTTAGCTAAATGCAAACAGATAATATATACATTTTAAAGGATAATTCTTATTTACACAATAAGAAAGGATACGTATTTGGAAATAAAACTTTAAAGCAATTTGTAAGGATTAATAATGAATTTATAGTTATTGGGTACATTATAAATGGTCATACTTGCCAGTATTTAAAAAATAACTTTATGGCATTAATTATAGCATATAAACGGAGAAATGTCTTGAACAGTAAAAAAATGTATACTCTCATATTTAAAAATTAGCAAAGGAAATTAATTTTAAAAATAAATACATCTTGGAATATTATCAGGAAAAGTACTTAAGAAAAACTATATTTCAAAAGAAGCGTTTTCCTAAAAGAGGATAAAGAAATTCAGATAGAAAGATATTCTTATTATTATTAGATGTAATTTTGAACTCGGGATCCTATAAATAAATTAAAGTGTGTTCAGCTGAAGAATTTATTTTGTTTCATGCCAGCTTAATCTTATTATTTAATTTTTTTTTTTTTTAAATGGTTTAAAAAAATATTATTAATGAACTATTGAACATTTTCGTTTGGAAATGATTGCCATGTGTATAAATGTATTAATTGAAGCTTCGAATTTGGATAGATATCTTAACCTGGACAAATTGTCTACACATTATTAAATGGAAAAACCATTACGGAGCTGAAATATGAACTTGAGTTAATGTATTATTATTTTTTTATGGTCTGTTTTATTGGTTAAAAAAAAGAATAAAACCATAAAAATATTTATGCTATTAATTTTTTTGTAACACTTTTTGCATAAATATACAGGTAAACTAGGGTTATAATTTTAAAACGAAATAGGTTTATTAGAATGAGCAAATGTTTTTTGCCATTCTTAAGTAGATTTAGTTTATTTATTAAGCATTACACCAGCTAGTTTCTATTTAATAATTTCAATTATAGAGATTTAAATATCACAGTTTTAATTTCATATAAATGGGATGTTTTACTCAACTTCATTTTTAAATTTACCAAAGAAGTTTATCAGGGAGTATCCATTCATTTGTTTTATGAATGTTATATTGATAATAGTTACAAATATTCTATATTCATCGAGAAGTAAATATTCTTGCATTTAATTTACAATTTTAAAAGTCCACTAGTCACTATATTTTAGCATTTAATATTTTGTTATGTGTGCATTGTGCCTTGCCTAAAATTTTATATGCATTTAAGTATAAAGTATTTTCTACAGTAGTCAGTTGACACATAGTTTACTTTGTTGGTTCGAACATTGGGTATATGTTTTGTATTTTTATAAATTTCTTAGAATATTTCTTGCTATTAGTTAGTATTTGTTAGCCTCATAGAGTTAGGCCTAGTTAATAATTTTTGAATATGCTTATGGAGTAGATAAAATCCTCCATCCTTATTGTATTGTATTTTTATGATTTGATAGTGCTTGTTCCCAAAAAGAGGGTATTGTATTGTATTTTTTAGTGATGATTATCACATTTATAAGCATTGGAAATCTCGTGAGAGGATTGTGCTTTTCTGGTGCATCTTTTCTGTTGCTAGATACACTGTAGATGAATTCCAGGCATATTCGTTTCTGCCTCAAGGTTAGGTATTTTTGAAAGACACCACATTCTTTTCCAGCTCTGAGGAGCCTAGTATTTTTATATTTTTGCCTATCATTCATGATGACTTAATGCTAATTCCACCACAGTAGGTGATGTTGCATTAGTTTTAGATTTGTGATGACAAGATATGCTTGTTTGAGGAAATGTATTGCTTCAGGTAGTTGTAGCTAATTTAAAGCTCATAGGTATATCAATGTTTGAATTGTGTTGCTATGATAGTTTATCATGCACAAGATAACCAACAATAAGTTATATTTATTTTAAAGTATGTTAAATATGCATATGGTATAAGTGGCAATTCACACATATTAATTTAATATTTTCATCCAGAATTTTGCCGCTGGATTTGTAAGTCTGTTACATCATTATCTTTAAAACATTGAGGGAATAATTTTATGTGGACTAAAGTTATTTTTAAAAAAAAAGTATAACTGATCTCAGATGAATGATTGTCCCATACACTTAAGTTAGTTTAATTTTAATATTAGCTTAATCTGATTTAAACCTATCTCTAGCTGTGATATTAGTTATATCCATGAAACTAGTGATGATATTTTTAAAAAAGTATTGTTGAATATGCTTATTCCAACTTAGCGTTTGTTAAGTTGAGGAGTATAAAATTAAGTTTAGGGTTTTCAATATAAACATAGTTCTGTGTGTTATTCTGATTAGTAGATGACACAATAATGTTATTAATTAGTCTAATAAAGAAGAATGGTAGTGTGCTTATTAAGTACATATGATAATTAAAGTTTAAAATATTTTTGAGAAAAATATAATTATTAAAAGAAAGTAACAGTGAATAGCCTTTGTTGGTTATTAAATGTATTAGTGTAAGTTAAATAAAACTGTTAAGAGTCCAAATAATTATATAAAATCTTAGTGTGGTATTGGCAATCTTTGTATTCTACCACATTTGTAAACATTTCTTCTGTTATTAATAAACCAAATTATTATTATTTCAAAAACTTTGTTTTGTTTGTTTTACTTTTATATGAAAATATATTATTGTCTTGGGTTCCAAGTTCACAAAATCTTAAAATTTTAAAGTTATTGAATCTTCAATTCAGAAATTTACAAGTATATTCTAAGTTAATTAAATATAGTTGATATTGTCTTGAAAATTAAAAAGCTATGTTAAAGTAAATGATTCTTATATTGAATCACAAATACAGATAATTGCATTATAGCAGATACATAATTAAATACTAAGTTAAAAGTTTATTTTTTTTAAATTATCAGTATATCTTTTCAGACTAAAGATTATGCAATATCAGATTAACAATATTAGTACTTCAGAAGAATATTTTAATTAATATTATTTTAAAAGCTGCACATTATCTTATATTCACTGCACATCATCGATCATCATCTTAAATCTTATATATTTAAAGAATTCTAATCCATTTGCATTTGAGGTCTTTAGTGGTTGTCTATGAGTATGGAAAGGCATTAAAAGTACCCTTGCTCTTTTCTTTGCTCGAGTAATATCTTAGATAATAGGCCATTATTAATTTAAATTTAAATTGATTCACTTGAATTAATATTTGTTTTGTTTATTATTTTAAGATTGAACATATTATAATTATTTTATGGTCAGCTAAGATGTCACTTATTTATTTATTAATCACAGTAATTCTTTATTAGGCAACTTAACTTAAACTTTAATTTTGCACAAGAATTTTAGTTTTAAAATCCCTGAGGTTATTTACTCTTGTTATTTTAGTAAATATAATTCTGTAAGATAATCTTTTAAAGCAAAGCATCATTAATCTTATTCAGAGAGTGTATGATCTATTGGTAGGACTAATATGGTAAGCATTGATTAGAGTGATTTTAGATAATCTTTTGTATGGTTTATTAAAATATTAATATGCTGTAGTAGTTATAGTTCATCAGTATTGGATTTGATCTTTACTTGATTATACACCTCTGGATCATCATCTCTTTTCTTTAAATTTATTGTAACCCCACTGAGCCGAATCGTTTAGTCTCTCATTTATATTTCATTTTATCCCATTTAAATTCTAATTTATTTCTTTTCATGTCATTTCTCACATCTTTCTATCATCTCAGCCATTTAAAACATTTGTTAAGAGTTTCTTCTATCATCTCATTTCATTTCTCTCTCCTTTATTCCATCCTCTTCTTATATCTCTCTTTCATATCTTTCCCATCATCTCATTTCTTCTCTCTCTCCATTATATATATCATTTCTATTACTTTTCCACATTTCTTTTCCCTCTCAATTCTTTTCTTTTCCATCATTTATTTTTACCATTATCATTACCTCCATTTCATTATTAGCATTATATCTCTCTTTCTCTTTCTTTTCCCTCTCTCTCATTTCATTAGGTTACAATTTATCTCTCTCTCTATCTCCCTTATCATCTTCTCCCTCTTCCTTTCCACTTACCTTTCATCATCATCATTTTTACATCCATTTCATAATTTTCTCCCTCTATTCTCTTTCTCTTTTATTTCTTTTTCTTCTTCTATCTCTTTATCTTTCTCTTCCTCCCACCTCCTCTAATTCTAGTAGGTTACAATATATATATATATATTGTGCCCTTTCTACTAGGTTCAGATAGGTTTAATGAGTCAATTTTTGAAAAATTTTAAATTAAGGGTACATTTTAAATAGCATAACTACTGTATAATGTTGGTAATATTTTAAAAACTTTGTTAAAGTAAAGTGAGAGTAGTAAATATATAAAAAACTATGTTAATATGTTAAAATAATAAAGTAAAGCTAAATATTATGATTTTTGTATAGTTGGAAAAACTGGACATAGTGAAATCATATACTAAAAGTCCTATTAAATAAAGTGTTAAAAGTTAGTTTTAGAATAATGACTAAAAATTAAATAAACTAATGTATTTTAAATAAAAATTAGATTTAATATTTGTATTATAAATTATTTATTAAAAATGTAATATTTTGTGATAGACAAATGTGTTTAATTTATTACAGCTTCAATAGTATCAAAATTATTATTCCAAATTCTATTATTATATTATTATTATTTTTTTTTAAAAAAGAAAATTTATTGACTTTGTTTATATATGAACTACATTTTTAACACAGCTTGAGAAAATTCACTCTGTATTACTGTAGAATGGAGTCTTGAGGTGATGGAGTAAGTTCTATGATTCTTCTTCTTCTATTAGGATGACTTTGGACCATGTTTCTTTATACAGCCAGTCTGGAGCTAACTTTCTGTCTCTAATGCTGATGCTCTTAATCAATGTTTTGAAGGTATCCAGGATATTGGTTGTCATATTACTTATTATATGTTTGTATCTGGTTAACCAGATTGCAAAGGAGAGAAAGATTGAGAGTCTGATGTTTGAGAAATTTCTGTTCTTGATTGAATGTTGAATCGAAAACAAGTCTGCATTTTGTGTTTTGACTTTATCATTGATAAATATTTTTAGTGAGCTGAGTATTGGGCAGTTATGATAGATGTGTTGGATCGTTTCATCCTCCATAGCACATAAGTGACATCGTGAGTTAATTTTGTTAACTCCCCTTTTCCACCCTAGAAAATGGCTGGTGGGTAATGAGCCCAGATTTAATTTTATAATAAAGTCTATATATTTAGGTTCTAAGAACCAATATTTTGCTTTCTTAATCATGATTCTATTGTTGAAGCCAAGAACACTTGGGAGTACACTAGGACTGTTGATCTTGAGTTTGTGGACATCCCAAAATGACTTTTTGCTATCAAATGTGTTTTGTGATAGGCTAATGTAGTTGTTGACATAATTCCATATTTGTTTCAGCCATATGCTGCTTTTAGGTGGTGTAGTGTCCATGGGTGGAATAGTTAGTGTTATATCCAGGTGGGCAGATTTCAGGGAGAAGGCATACAGTGCTGCTAATGATTTTTGCAGGTATATTGTGGAAACTGAGTGAAGGCCAAGACTGTTAAGTTCTTTGGGCATTTGGGTTTTTGCAATGCTTTGACAACCTTTCCTTTCCATAATAATTTAGAACATAGTGAGTTGACTGCCTTTTCAAAGGTTTCTGTGGGTTTAATATTTGGTAGATAATAGTTTAGTCTGGAGAACACTAGTATATTGAGCTATGTAGCTTTGCCTGGAAGCGACAGTCAGATCCCAGAAAGTGATTTTACTATTGGTTTTTTCGAGGATTGTGTTTTGGATTTCTTTGGTCATGGTGAATTTAGTTTTGGCTATAGAAAAACCTAAGAAGTGTTGAGGTTTTGGTATGAATATTGATTGAATTATAGTTCCAGATTTAATTTTCCATATTGATGATTTACTGTTGTTGATTTGAAGGTTTAATTTTTTTGTATGATTATTGATGATTTTCAGTAGTGTTTGCAGATGTGATTTATCAGGAAAGAAGACAGTGACATCATCAACATATGAGATGTGATTAATTTGTTGTTTTAATGCTAGCACATATATGCCAGGCATGTTGTGTTTAATATCCTTTAGCATTGGATTTATATATGTTATGAAACAGAGTGTAGCCAGGGGTGAGCTCTGGAGGATTGAAAGATGGGTCTGAATCCAGTAGACAACTTTCCATCTAGAGAGGTAAATATCGATCTATTTAGAAACAAGTTGGCAATTATTCTGATATACACTTGAGGCACTTGGTACTCTTGCAGTATTTGAAAGAGGATTGAAGGGATTACTGTGTCAAATGCTGAGGAGAAGTCTAATCGGATAGCTAGGGCCCTTGACTTTCTGCTTTGTCTAACATGTTCAATTATCAGGAGGAAGCATTGCACAGCTTCAATGGTTGATGAACTTTGCATGCATATTGATATGTTGATATGTGTGTGTAAAGCTGGTCTTGTATTTGATCCTTGACTAAGGATTCTATTGTTTTTATAAGCAGAGATATCATTGAAATGGGACATAGGTTAGTAAGACAGGATGGGTTTGCTTGTTTTTTCAAAAAAGGGACCAATGCCACTGGATACAAATCTGGAATATTTTGAAAGTTTCCAGCAAGCATGTCAATCATCATCCTCAGTATTGGTATGGTGAAGTGGCTGAGGTGGAGAAATAGAAATCTGGATATTCCATGGAGTCCAGGATATGTGCTTTCTGGATATGCAAGTAGCTTTTGGAGTATTTGATTTTTTGTAATGTTGTGGTTGGAAAAGTTGCCTGTATCTTTCCAGATGTTACCTGTTTTAAAGTTACGATTTTGTAGTTTTTGTTTAAAGTGATTATGGATTTTGTAGAGCATTGCTGTACCACTGTAATAGTTTTGATCTACTGAGATCATCAGTGGTGTATGCCGCCTCATTGCTCCCAGTGCCCATCTGATATAACTGCAAGTCCAATTGTGCTTGTTTGCTAGAAAAATCTTGGATCTTTTTGTAGCTATATATTGAGCAAGTAGCTTTTGAGTGTTGTGGTAATGGATTTTGAGATCCAAGATGTCTTGTATGTTGGTGTCTGTGAGGAAGAGCATACTCAACCTATGATTGATGGTGTCCAATTCTTTTAATAGCTGATTAAGACCTTTAGTCTTCTTAGTATGGTGGTCGATGAGTGAGCTCAATATTCCTACAAATGTTGACCATGCTTGAAGAGGTGGAAGTGTGAGAATTTTAATTTTATTAAAAAGGATGTAAGCCTCAGAGAAAATCCATTCTGGAGTTGTTACTTTATTTAAGAGTCTTATGGTGCTATTATGGTTTAATTGTGTTACAGTGGAGGAGTCTAAGTGTAGTGAGATTAATATGGCCAGGTGGTCAGAGAAAGGTACTAGTTGAAGTTTTGCATTTAGATTAAAGTGGAGTTCAGATGAGTAGTAGAGCAGATCTATCAGGGATTTTTTGTTTTGTGTAGAAGGAGAAAGAGTCAGGTGGAAAGCAACCCTCCTCACAAAGCAAGACTCTGCTAAAGAGATGAAGGTGTTTCATTGTAAATTGGTGATACAGCATATTAAAATCACCAAAGCAAATGATAGGTGAGGCATCAGACGAAAATATAGAATTGATTTTGGTTATTACTGAGTAAATGAAGTCATTATCTTTCTTGAGATAGAGATAGATGATGTTAATTGTGTTATTGGCAATGTGGATATTGATTATTAGTAGCTCTTTGCTGAGGTACAGAATTCTAAGTTTTTGATAGGACAAATTTTTGTTGATTAATATAGCAACTCCAGATGAGGCCGTAGTTGAGGGCAGATATTGAAACAGCCATATTGTTGCATGATTTGTTGAATTCAGTAATCAGATTGTAAATGTAATTTTGTCTCAGATAGACATACTATGTGAAGGTTTGTTTTTTCAAGCCATCTTCTTATTGCATAGACATGCTCAAGGGAGTCGAGCCCCCTTACATTACTATTTTTAATATAATATTTTTTATAATTAGATATTTATTTCTGTTTTTAGACAGTAATTAAAAAAATGTTACATATTGTCTAGTTTTAAAAGGTCAAGTGATCAACAAATATTCATACTTTTGTGCTTACAAGTTTTCTAAAGATAGTTTCAAAATTACTTTAGAATTGTTTTAAAAATTGAAACATTTGTTTATCATAGAGTAAGAATAATAAATGTTAGAAATATTTAATTAAGTGGTTTTAAAATAAATGTAGTTAGTAAAGTTAGATTTTTTAAAAATAGATACATTGAAAATAAATATTGGATAAATTAGTAAAGTATTATTTTTAAAATGTTATTTTAAAGTCTTTAGTTTGTTTAAATAAAAGTATAAAATTAATTTGGAATTAAATAATATAATATTTAATATTTTAAAAATGAGTCATGATTTTTATTTTTAAATTTAATTACATAAGATAGTACTAATATGTAAATTAGATCACAAGTTGAAGATATAATAGCCAATCAAATTGTCATTTTAATTTAGTATAAAAGTGGGTGCTTAATAATTAAAGGGTGCTTAATAACTGAATAACTTTCTTAATAAGTTATTATTTTTTTAATTATCAATATTATTAATTATTAACATTGAAGTATTGCTTAGTTTACTACTTAAAATTATTGTTTAAAAAGGATTTGAAGGATTATAAATTTACTAAGCTAAAGTAGTTATGCATTGTTAAATTAGTAAATTCTCTACCAACTGTTTTATTGAAACTTAAGCCAACTTCACGGTAAAAAAATATAGATTTAATACCAGCAATAATATATTCAAAAGAATTCACAATAAGAGTACAGCTAATTAATGAAGGTACAATTTTAAATATATTGGAGAAAATGTTATATCATTATTTATTGTTAATATTTTGGATATTATCAAGATGGTTAAACAGAAATATTCTTCAAAAATTTAGTATTTTTAATGCATTATATCTTAAGGATAGATAACTGTATTTGAAGAGCAAAATGCTATATGGAAAAAACTTAATTTTTAATATTTAAAAAAGTTGCAGTAAATATTTTAAAAGAAATATTGTTTTTAAAAATTTATTATGAACTTTCTTGAAAATGATTATAAAAAATATTTTTATATGACAGGTCATTATTAAAAAAAGACTGTAATTATTTACTAATGTAAAAACTGATTTTTAGAATATTATTCATCAGAAAAAGAAATATATGGGTAATTAAAAAATTATCCTGACTAAAATATAACATTATAAATAACTTTATTGAGATTACCATAAAATGATAGTTGAATGGAATATAAAGAAAGAAATATGTAGAAACACGCATGGAATTATATAACCATCACTGATGCATCTGAACCCATATAATCCAAGTGAATGGGAAAAACTCTGGAGATTATTTGAAAACTTTCCCAAGTGATATCACATTCAATAATTGTTATCCTGAAAGCTATAGACAATTGATTATAATTTTTATAAACTTTCATAAAAGGATTAATAATTATTGTTCAAATAATTTTGGATACAAAAGTCGACTTCACTTCATTTTTCTTTTTAATTTTCATTTTTTTATTATTATTTGTGACAACCATGCTGGGAGAAAAAAGTTTTTGTTCTAAACCATTGAACAGTAGTTGTCTTAGCAACAAGTGTTGGGGAGAAAACTTCTATGAAGAATTTCTAATAAAGAAATATTAGGAGAAAGGAAAAAAAACTTTTAATCTTAACTTTATGGAGAGTTGGAGTTTTCATAACTATAGTTTTATTTCTCATTTTGCTTAATAATAATAGTATTAAGTTTTTATTAGTGTTAGGTAGGAAAATTACATTTAAATATTTATCAATCTAACATAATTAATATTATAAGGAATATTTTTAATTCTTTGTAAAAAAAAAATTTATAAACATTTTTCTAAGTGTGGTAGTAATGATGAATGTGTGTTATTATTATTTAATATGTTTTTTTATATGAAATATTGGACCAGAAAATGTCTAAGAGTGACCGACAAGCAAATTGTCACTAGGGAAATTTGTAAAATATATTAATTTTTACATGATGTATATTTTATTGTTTTCTATAATTGCTTGGAATGTCATATTATCTTACCTTATTATATGAATGTATGAACATGTGTGTGTGCATTAATTACACCTTAAATTTTATTGTTATTATAAGGATATGAGCTAGGATTTTTTAAAGGGAGATACATACTTTTTCTTTTATATTACTAATGTAATATAATTTACTGATACATATAATTTTTATATGATTTTTTAATGGATGAACCTTATTTTAGAAATATTTTAAATATTGAATTTAATATCTTAAAACAAAATCATTTGTATTTTATTGCTGAGTTTTAAAAGTGAATAAATCTTTTCTTGTAGTTTTAGATTAGTTAAAGTCATACGTGAATCTTGTTTATTATTTAGAGTAATGCTAGATATTTTGTGATGTAGATTGTTAAATCTATTGTGAAGTTTTAAGTGATAGTGATCTTGGGATTATGAAAAGAAACCAATGGAATGCTTATATGTAGGAGTTATGGAGGATAGAAAAGTAACTTATATTATTATCTTAGTGGTTTATGCAAGTACAGATAACATAGCCCTGTGTCTTTATATATTTTCTATAGGCAGTGAGTTTCTTGGTATTATGTATTTTAATGTTTGAATGAGCTGAATAAATAGCCTGGACCTTATTATTATATTTGAGGTCATTAGACAGAGAAACTCTATTTAGGTCATCATACCTAAACATCATATCGCTATCTTAATTTCATCAGTTATTGCATGTATAGTGTTGTATTTATGAAAGAAAATAATGAATAATTTTTGAATTATAGTATCATTAAGATGAAAAAGGTTTTTCATGTTTTGGTTTAGGTCAAAGACAAATACAAATGAGATTGAATATAAATGTTGACAGAAAATATAAAGAATCATCGATATATTCATATTTTTATTAAACTATTTTTAAGAACATAAAAACATATGATAATTTTTAAAAACATAAAAACATATGATAATTATTCAAAAGATTGTTGAATAATTTGATTATTTAATTTTTAAGTGTTAATGCATATTTTTAAAAGAAATAGAAACATCCAAAATGAGTAACACAGACTAGAATTAATGCTTATATTTTTGTGAATATTATTTTATATTTTAAACATACATGAAACACACACATAGGGATTTTATTTAGAATAATGCCAAGCAAAGTATATAAAAGAACATCAGTAATAGTATTTGAATTAAAGTCAATTTATTTATTGAACGAACCAAGATAAATATTTAAAATAATACTTGCACTATCATATTAGAAGTTTGATTAATTTATTATAAAAATCTATGAACATATTTAAAAAATAAATGATACTTTAGTATTTCATATTTTTATATTTTCATGTATGCTTACAAAAAACCATAGGTTTTAACTATGTCAAGTTATGGAAATTTTATTAAACTATAAGTGTAGTATTATTATTATTATTATTATTATTATTATTATTATTATTATTATTATTATTATTATTATTATTATTATTATTATTATTATTATTATTATTATTATTATTATTATTATTATTATTATTATTATTATTATTATTATTATTATTATTATTATTATTATTATTATTATTATTATTATTATTATTATTATTATATTATTATTATTATTATTATTATTATTATTATTATTATTATTATTATTATTATTATTATTATTATTATTATTATTATTATTATTATTATTATTATTATTATTATTATTATTATTATTATTATTATTATTATTATTATTATTATTATTATTATTATTATTATTATTATAAATAGATGTGCAAAACTTATAAGTCGGAGTAAAGGCTTATTTACTTGTTGATTTATTTTTTTTAATGTGAAAATATGTAATTTTAATATTTTATTAGTTTAGTAGTTTGTTAAAAGCATAGAATAATAAATTTTATTAAACTTCTTTTTATAAAACTTTGTGTTGTGTTGATTTCTTCACTACAAATACATGATTTCCAGATACTAAACCAAACATAATATTTGCACAATACAGATATAATCATTTACTTAAGAAATCATAATGCTTCAGACTATAATATATTTGAAAAAAATTTTTTGCATTAATATTCCATATATTAACCCATAAACTGCTAATTATATTATTGGTTGTATGAGGTAAAAATCAAAGCTTTTAACTGGCCACCTCACAAACTGAAGACAAAGCCAATTGTTAAAATATATTTACCTATAATATTAAATTCACTTCAGATTCATTTATAAAAAGTATATTAATAATTTGTCAGGTTATGAAAGTGAACGAAAGTTTTTTCAAAAATAAATTGCTATTTATTTATTATAAAATATTCAATTTTGGCAAATTTAAAAGCTAACATACAAACAAAGAATTGCTGATGTAAATGCTTTTTTTTCAGTTTTACGTTATGGAAAAGTAAATATTTTTTTTTGCTAAATCTTAAATATTTTTACTAAAGTCTTCAATATTTTTCTAAAATAATTTTGTTTTTTTAGTATATTTTATGAAAATGATTTGTAATTTCTCAAAATATACTTTTATAATACTTTAAATCATATTCAAAATGAAAATCTCAGCATTTTTCTTTATTTTCTTTGATCGGGCAGTTTCATTGTTCTTTCCAGCCAATCAGAATGTCTTTATCAACTGAGAGCTGGCTGAGAGCCAATCACTAACAAGCTTATTTATTTTTTTAGTTTTAGAGGCCACTTTATTAAATTTTTACTTATAAAATAGTTCAGAAGAGGGCAGCATCTTACAGAACTTTTAAAAATCTAATCAATAACTGTCAAACAAATATCCTAGCATTAAAAATAACGGAATTAGAGTGACATCAACTTTTGATGAGAGGTCTCATAAGAGGCGGGCTAAGAGTTAATAGGCTTAGCCATTTAATTTAGCCAAAACCCCAACAGCAAAATAATAATAGTAATAATAAAAAGTCAGATGTCACATGACTTATATATAGCTTGCATTTACCAATATGTAAAATTAAGAGCATGCTAATGAGCTTAGCATGCTCTTAATTTTACATATTGGTAAATGCAAGTTATATATAAGTCATGTGACATCTGACTTTTTATTATTACTACTATTATTTTGCTGTTGGGGCTTTGGCTAAATTAAATGGCTAAGCCTATTAATATATGGAGTATCTGAATTAAGTTCTGGCCCATATGATTATTTCAGTTGGGGAGCTGACTTTAAAGACATGCAGATGCCTAAATGTTTCAGATCTTCTTCTTGACAATTAACTTTTAGATAAATGCTTAGCTTGAGTTGGTTTTTTGAATCTAGTGTCCCCACTCCTCACTGAGAGACCCATAGGTTGAAACCCATCTGGGGATGGGGACAATCTAAGATAAAGATGATTTGAATGCCTTCTCTTGTAGTAGCATTTATCATAATAAAAAATAAAAATAAAAAAAAGCTTGTTTAGAGCTCATTAGCATGCTCTTAATTATATATATATATAATCTTGAATATATATAAGTAATCATACCTTTTGTTAAGGGCTGTAATTGAAACAGAAGCTACTACCTGACACAGAGTTATATAACATCATATATACATTGATTTAAATATTTTCATGGATTATTATAATAATAAATAGAAATAAGGAGATTATATCCATGTAAACAGAGATAACTTTTATCTTTCAATGCTGCCAGAAAACTAATTGCTAATTTAATATCCTGAGACTAAACAAATGTTAAAGCAAAGAACTGCTTTTGACTCTTTCCTAAAACTTATTTAATTAGTAGCATAAAAAAATCAAAGAAAATGCTTGCTTTTTTTTACTAATAAAATAAGTAATATGTCAAATGCGAACATGTATATATATATAAGAAATTTTTATGGAATATAATAAATATTTAATAGAAACTGCACTGGCAATCTGATTGCTAAGAGATCAAATATATAAAATACTATGTACATTCATTCACATTGCCATTTCAGTATTGAATTGCTTATGTGCTTAATAATATTACAGTAAAATCAAAATAAAAAATACATGAAATATTGAATACTTTTTAGTGTTTGTATATATATTTAGGTAAGTAATTTGATAAGTAAATTAATAGATTATATAAATAGACAAACAAAAACAACCTTGAATAGCTGTTGTAAAGAAATAATAAAAAAACAATTACTAACTAAATTTATCAAGTGTTATATAATGAGAGTTTGAAGAGGTATCTGTTATTGTTTTAATCTCTAATTAATTTGTCATTGTTTCAATTTTTAATTAAGTTTATTTAAATGCACATTTACATTAAGCCGTTATTTTAATAATCTATAGAGTGATTAAGTAAAAAAAATTTAAGCCTGGTTGGAACATGAATTTTTTTTCCAAGTTTTACCTGACCATATTTGCAATAAGATTGCAAACATGCCAGAGTGATAAGATGACATGATACCATCATGCTCTTATATTGATAGATAAACGATGGATATAGGAACATACAAATAGATAGACAAATAAATATATAACAGATAGATAAGTAGTTTAGCTTGCTAGATAGATAGGTAGGTGGATAAGTAAGTATATATATTTCTATCAATATACATATATAGATAGGCAAATAGATAAGTAGATAGACCAGTAAAGATATATCCAATGTTTGAAAAAAATATATAATAAAATAAAAATATTATTGTCTTCCTATTTTTAAATACTTAAATTTCTTTTAAGTGGCCAGTAAAAGTTTATTTATTGATTTTTCTCACTAAATTTTTCTATAAATTACAAAGGAACCACATATTGCAATCAGAGACTATTTACCCAGTTCTTAGTACTTGACAACTTGTCAAATTATGTCTTCTTGTTCTTGTACATTGCCAGAATACCGATAACTTGTGTATATCGCAATCTTGTTTTCAAAATAAAATGAAGCAGCAATATTTTTTTGGTGAATAAGAATAATAAAAATAAATTTTGATTTTTAAAGATTATAAGACGAATAAATAAAACAAAAAGCTTTTATTTTGTCTTCCCCCCCTTTTTTTTAATAAAAAAATTGCATTTTTAAAAAAATTAATTTTCTATTTTTCCGTTTGTCAGTTCTATTTTATTTTTGATCTTATTCTATTATAACCTGATTTTAATGCCTTAATACTACTAATAATAAGAATATTATTAATAATAATATAATTGACTATTAGATTTACTAGTACAGTTTCGAAGTGTGATTTTAAATAAAAGGTAATCAACCTTTTACACATATACTGTACTGCGATATATTAAATCAACATTGTTTTTGTTGAATGTGAGGAAACTCTTAATCCAAGGTACAAGATAGAGATTTAAAAAAAAATAAAAATAGCTGTCTTATCTTTGTACCTAAATTCAATTATATGGTTAATCTTTACTCCCATTTTCTATATTGCATACATGTAAAATAAATACTAAAATTTTCATGAGTATTATTATTAAAGAAAATGGAAGTAGAATGAAGAATATAAAAATCTTGATGCTCTCATTCCAAGATATATTAAGATTGGCCAATATAATTGAATTTAGGTACAAAAATAAGATGGCTGCTCATATTTTTTCAAGGTCTCTATTTTATGCCTTGGATCAAGAGTTTCATCACATTCAACAAAAACAACTTTGAATTATATATAACAATACAGTATATATGTAGAGGATTGATTATCATCTGTTTAAAATAATAATCATTAATAATCAAATGATTATTAATGAAGAGTTGATATGAAGGTCAAGCTAAAATAGCTATGATTCCCAATAACAACATAAATATTAAGATCTGTTGATGTGATAGAAATATTTCTTTTTGTCACACATATTCAAGACAGGAGCTCAAATAAATAAAACATATAAAAAATTTTCAGTTCCAGCAAACTTAGAAGTTTTATTTGGTGACTAGATTATATATCTTTTCATTTATTGGTTTAAAATGATTGTGTAAAAACTAAGGCAAAAAAGAATAACCATAATCCTTTACTTTCTGGTATTTGATTAGGCTATTAACTTGTGTCTTTTCTTTTACTGTGTCCTTGGGGAAAATGTTACAGAGAGGTGTTTCATAGCAATAAACTATTTAAAAAAAGTTTGACTATTTTTAAAATCTTATATACATGTGTAAAACTAAACCAGTGTTTATATCAATACAGCAAAGTAGTATTAAAGGCTTTTAGAAAATCATTTGATTATCAATTTTATTATAGACTAAGTTTATAATAAAACTCTGGAACTGATAAATCAAATTTATATAAACATCATTAAAGAAAACAAAAACAAATAGTTGATATACAATAAAAAGGATGTACCCAACATGCTACTAATTCTTTTATAATCATTTAACCATTATGGATGGCTGAGAAATTGAAGAGGATTAAAGTTTCCAGATTTGCTATCTTAATATAAAACCATGTACTTATTACATATATGGGAGATTATCCAGACCAACTGATGGGTGCTGGTTCAGCACAAAATACATATATTGGAGATCATTTATTTTTTTCACATGTATGTGGTCATGGGTATAGGTTATATTGGATACAGTGGTGATAGTGGGGAGTTTGAATGTCTAGGTTCAAATCCCCTTTAATTACTACTATATTTTAGTAAAATTGCTTTTTTTGTAATACTCAATTTTTAGCAATCACTTTGGTTCCCAATTGATGGAGCTTTAACTTGTTATTATATATATTTTTAATTATCAAACATATATTAAAACCACCAGATCTATATTTTTATTTCAATAATTGAATATTTATTTCAATATAAAGCTTGTATTTATTTAAAAAGTTAATAAATCAATATGTTTTTTAATCATTGCTAACAAAAAGGCAAAACGAAACAGACTTTTTCAATTATATTATTGCTAAAATTATTTAAATTATATGTCAAATTAATTAAGTGAGACATATTACAACAAAGTTACTGCATATTCGTTTGCAATCTTTAAGTTATACATAGTAATAAAATCATTATAAAATATTACCATCTTTTAATAATAGTTTAGTGTAAAGATAAAAAACTAAAATTACATATAGTTTTATCTTCATTATACATATATTTATATTATCATGGTTTATCAATCTGGAGTAGTAAAAACTTTGAGTAATAGAAGTGACAGAATTGCTCAATAATCCACAAATCTTAAGTTACAGTACTTTCTACCATTATCTCAAACCCATGAAGAGCTACAAATAAATATATATGACATAGAATTGTTTCCTAGAACGCAACATAGTATATATATATATACACACACAAATAAAATGTCTTATATATATATATTTAAAGCAAAAAAGTAAAAAATAAACATAGACAAAATTTAATGTATATATTTATTTAAAATATATATTCTGGAATTACTGAAGTATTGATTAAATAATAATTTTGGCATTTTTAAAATACTGAAAATTATTTAAATCAAATATAAAAAAGGATTTTTATTTAATAAAAATATTTAATTTTAGTTCTAATTTTGACAAAAATCTAAATTTTAATGTAACAAAAAAAATAGAAAATATTTTTGGATAAAACAAAAATATTATACCTTTCAATATGGTAAAAAGTAACTAATGTCTGGTGGTCGAGAGGTCAGTGCGACTGCCTTGCACTTGCAGGCAGTTGCCCGGTTTGCGGGTTCACGTCCCTGTCGATGCTATGACACTTAAAAAAAAAGTAACTAACTCTGGCCATGGCAATATGAAGCTTTCTAAATTTAGACTTATTTAACTAATGGAAAAATGATAAATTTAATTTTCACATGTTTTATTATTGTAGTAATAAGAATTGAATTAATTAAATGCTTCATTTTTCTTTTCTTCATCAAATAATAATATGAGAATTTTCAAACAATGTTATTTTAAGAATAATAATGTGAATATTATTATAATGTGGTAAATGGTTGTAAAAAAGAGAGAAACATATAAACTCAAATAAATAAATTCCTTTATTCCCTTTCTTCAGTAATTTTAATTATTTAACAATTTTAATTATTTTTGTTTAAAAAAAGTACTAAGATAAATCAGTAATTTTAACTTTTCAAAGATAATATTTAGAGAAATAAATAAAGTTTAAAAAATAAATAAAAAGATTATAATATTTTTTTTAAAATTTTTGTTTTAATTGATTAGAATTGTTTTTTTTTTCTTTTCACTTTATTCTTTCTCCAACATTCCACCTTTAACAAACAGAATGATAAACAATACCAAAGACAAAATACCTTTTGATCAAATAGCCTAAGCAGTTTATAAAATTTCATGCCCAATCAGTGTATGTAGAGCAGCATATTATGGAGAGATCCATGCCAACATCACCACCAGAATATCTCAACATCATTATTTATACAGGAGAGCTCTAAATAATACTGAAAACAAATCCATATTCTTTGAGCACCAAAGAGCAATAGGCCATGTGTTCAAGCCCATTTGGCAAACACACAATGCACTGAGCATAATGATATGAAATGAAAAATAAAGGAGGCATGCTTTGTTGCAAATGACACCTATGCAATAAACCAAAAAGAATCATGCTTTGCAATCTCCAGAAAATGGTCTTTATGAAAGAAAACTTTGCATAAATTTTGCATAAATTCCCACTAAACTTTGCTTAAAGTAGGATATGAATATGGAGACTTAAGTTCTCTGAAAGCACCCAGCCATATAATTCTTTTCTAATAATAATAATTTTCAATTTTTTGCGTAAAGCACAATTTAAAACTTATAAATAGTAATATAAATAAATGATACAAACAATGTATTGAGAGCAAAACTTTATTAATTATGAAGTGCTTAGCATGTGTTTGACTGGATTCAGTAAATGTTTATTTCCAATGCATAAGCTTGTGGTTAAGACCTGTAGAGGTCCCTACATTCACATTTTCAAGTGCACATGCTTTAGGTTTATTGCCTTAGTAAATATTACTTGCGTAATCAATGTGCGTTAAATAAATTTATAACTTAACATCTCCATAATTATAAAATGGAAATATTATGTTTTCAGGAACTGTGTTTTGTTTCTAAATATGTTATAAAAGGATTAATTTTCTGTTTATATATTTTATCATCAGATAAAAGATATGTGCTGAAAGATATTGCATATCAATGGAATATTTTTACTCACTATGGAAATAAAAATATGTTGTTTAAATAGTTTACTTGCTATTAAAGCTAAATTAATGCAGTGCTTTCTATGATCTATGTATTGTTTTATAAACTTCATATTACTTGAAATAATGCTATGTTTTCTTTAAATTTCATGTTATTTTATAAATATTACATTACTTCACAAGAACTTACATTGTGATTTCTGTTGTTTTAAACTTTGTATTGCTTCATAGGAAATGGTATTACATTAACATCATTTTGCTTTAACTAATACTGTACCATTCTTATCTTGAATAACTTAATTTGTGTCAATGTTTAACCCTAATGCCTATGATTTTGACTAATTATTTTTCCCAAATATAATATTTAAATATCCAGAATATTTTGCACTGGAATCATTGATTTCAGGACTTAAAGTGGTTAAAAAGGGCAAAATATAATACTTAGATATAAGTTTATTTATAGGTTATATTATACTTATAATATTGTTAGCTTATAATTTATATATATTTTATGCTATATGAGTATTGAAGTTAAGATAGGTAAAACTCTCCATACAGTAGTGCCACTTAATGCAATCCAGAGTAATCAATGGATACCAGAAGATTTATGCATAAGATCCCTATCTAGTGCATACTCATCCAATATCCCCAAACTAGTTTCTAACTAGCTTATCGCTTTCATCAGTGAGGAGCCTTGGATCTGAGAGCACTGCACCTAGATCTTAGAATCTAATGCAATCCTCCAGCAGCCACCTTTTATCTCTACTTAACTACAAAACTATGTGTCTACAAATTGAAAACTCAATAATATTTTCAATCCAAGCTCAATATCTTCATATGGATCTGAACTCAGTTCAGAACCCATACAGTAGTTAAGTAGAGATAAAAGATGGCTGCTGGAGGATTGCATTAGATCCTAACATTTAGGTGTAGTGTTCTCACATCCAAGGCTCCTCACTGATGAAAGTCACAAGCTAGTTAGAAACAACTCTGGGGATATTGGATGAGTAGATGTTAGATAGGGATTTTATGCACAAGTCTTCTGGCATCCACTGATTACTCTGGCTTGCACTGAATGGCACTACTGTTTGGAGAGTTTTTCCTGTTTTAATAACAATTATGAGGAAGCATAAGAAATGGTGATCAATGTGATGTTTAGTATTGAAGTTCTCAGAATATTTTTGCATTGTAATATAATTAAAGAAAATATATTAATTTAGTATGAAATTATTTAGAATATAGAAATGAATGAATGAATTATTGAAGTTGATATATGTTTTTTTGTTAAAATTGCCAAGGTAAAATGTATATGTTTAATAATTATTTTATTATAATATCATATAATAAATAAAATTACAAGTGTGTGAAGTGCTTGAGAGAGAAGCTATAAAGAGTGCAAAAATATTAAATGCTTAGCACTTTCGAGGATAGGTTTTTGACATCATTTGCTTAGTATTATTATATGAAATAGTCTGTGTCTCAAAACTATTTTAATATATTGTTATAGTTATGTTTTTTAAGTGTAGTGTGTCATAGGTTACATGTAGCTAAGGATGGTATGTTTTAGCAAATTTTTTTGATGGCTCATTCTTATTAAGTTTATAAATATTAGCAATATTAACCTAATTTTTTGTTTACAATTATAGATAAAGTGTATATTTTTAGATTATTCCATCATTTTGCCTGTTGTATTTTTGATATTTTTGAAAGAAAACAGACTTTATTTTTCTCTTGGAGTCCCCATGTGGAATCCTCTTCTTGGATTACCATTGACACAGGGTTCAAACCACTCAATAGGCTCCTTTTTGCTGGAGAGGGATGAGAGTAGTAGGGATGAGCTAACAGGATTCTTGGGATTTTTCTGGGTCTGTTGTCTCCTTCCTTCACCATACATTGTTCCTGTCAACTGTGTTGATCTCTGATAGATTGCCACTGCTTTGTCAGGTTCTCCATCATCATTGCCATTCACTGTTCTTCATTTCTTGGGCTGAAGTCCAACATTGTCAAAAAATAGATTGAGAATTTTGATGCGGTTTATATGCATATCCTGTATAACAAATGTGCAAAAACCATGATAAAATATAATATGTTTAAATTTATATAATTGTTTTATATTGGCTTGTTAAATTATGCATCCTCTCCAAATTCAAGGTTATAATATTGTTGACAATATTTATTTGTCAATACATTGAATACTTTTTATATTTATGTCATATTGGAAAGCTAAATTAATAAATACATGTGACACCTTTCTATATTAGCTAATAATGTTTTCTTAATGTATTTAACTTTATTATTTAAACATTGTCATAATGGTATTATTTTTAATCATATTGAAATTATAATCAAATATAATTGTTATATTTTTTAGTATAAATAAAATCTTGTTTGCATATTAAATTTGGATTTTTTTATCTGTAACATCATCTGAATTATCAAAAAAATCTAAATCACACAAATATTTTACTGTTTGAAATATAAGAATACAATAATACTTAAGAGTTCTTTCATTAAAGTTTATGTTGTTTGATGTTAAATTACATCCATGGCTAAAATTATTTTATTTCATTATTTTAATTTGGATTATAAGAAATCCTATGTTATGATATATGGATATGAACAAAATCCATTTCCTATTCATAGCATCATGAGTGACCTAGGTTGTTAAAAAGAAAATTAAAGTTGAATATAAGAGTCTCATTATTAATTAAAATTAAAATTATTTATTGTATTAGAATATTATGTGAAGACTGGATATCTTATTATTTACTAAGATACATTCACTTATATGATAAAAATCAAAGATGAAGAATATAATTAGATTTATTTGTGATTTTTTGTAATAACTTGAGATATCATCATAGATATAAATTAGTGTTTGCACACTTATAATATTATATAGATCAAATATCTTCTAAATGAAAAGGTGATTTGAATATTGAAAATTGTTGGAATTAACAATATGTGCTTCAGATCTTATAGCTTTTTATATTTCTACTTTCTCTGGAATAACAAAACATCATTGGATTACAATTTAAAAAATAAACAGCAGAACAATGGTACTATTTTAGAAAGGCCATATTTAAAGACTATTACTAAGGTAATTTGCTTATATTTATCATTATTATTGTTATATAAATATATTTTTTATTTAACATATGTACTATATATTGATATAAATAATGGTATAATTTTAGGTTAGGTAGTGATCTATTTATGTACCTAAATATAAGAGAGTTGTGTTTTCTTAAATTTGAATTTATACTTTACAGAATAGTAATTATTGTTTAATTTAAAATATTCATTTTTTTATATTTATATTAACAAATAAGTAGATTTATATATATATATTGATTAACCATATTTTTATATAAAATATAGAAAGTAGATATATCTTGAACTCTCTCATCTTTCAAAGAGAAATGAACATTCTACATTTTTTTGTGTGTTATGGAGAAATATGTGTTCGGGTTTAGGTATACATTAAGTAGAGGTTGATGTGCAATCATCTTTTCAGATATGAAGTTAATGTCAATTAAAAACTAGTTCTTAAAGCATAATCAGATTATATGGATATATTTTAAATGTTTACTTACCATATATATATATATATATTGATTTTAATTTATATCAATTTGTTAATAAATTTTGAATTAATTAAAAAAATTAATTTGTTTGGTTGTTATTAAATTTTATAATGCAAATTTATTGGTTAATCATATTTAGATGAGATGGTATTCACTAAATGACTATACCACATAATTTATTAGATGTGGTTATAAACATAATTCCAAATCAAAAATACAGGATGGGTAAAAAAGTGTAATTATATATCACATTTTTGTATTGAATTTAATGCTAATTATCTGACCAGGTATAGATTTTATAGATCAATAAATTAACTGATTTGACATTCTTAAATATTTAATAAGTAATTGGAAGCTTATTGTAATTATTTTATTAGTAACAAGTATTAAATATACTAAAATAAAAATTATATATGAATTGATTTGATGGTTGATAAAGGTCTAAATATGATAATTATTGAATATAAATAACATGCAATTAGATGTTCACATATTTTATTTTAAATCATTGTTGATTAAAGTAAATATTATATATAGTCAGTATACAGTCACAATGATTGTAATCTTATTCAGTTATAGAACTGGTAATAATAATATATTTTATTCTGTTACAAATTAGAATATTTTGCTTTAATTATATTTAAAGTTCATTAGTGTGGATTATAAATTCAATTTAAATAGTAAACTTTAATATTAATATTTGTTTATAATAAATCTATCAATCTTTCATATGCTTTGAAAGTTATAGTCTAAAGTTTTAATAACTTAGCTTTAATAAACTGAAGAGTAATTGTATGTGATTTATTAGTTGTTGGAATAAGTGTCAAATAGGAATCTATTATTTATTTTATATATTGTTATGATTGGATAATAAAAATGTTAAGGCTATTTAATAGGATGATTTTATTTTATAACATATTAAGGTGGTGAAAATGGAAAGATATGATTGGTTAATTGATTATGTAATATTATTAAGTATATGATCAAATGCTTTAAATCACATGCAATAGTGAAGCTAAGTACAAATTGTAATATTAATTGGCAGAGTGCTTTTGAAAAGTTTTATCTTCTCATAATCATAGCAAGTGGGTTGTGTTAGCATGATAGAAAATGTACTTAGCTTCACCATTGCCTGCATTTTAGTGCCTTTAAGCATATTACTTGTTTAATTAAAAAGTTTGTTTTTCTTATTCCTATATTATTAAGTCTGTAATCTTATTATGAATGACTTAGTTAATAAGAGTATGTTGAAATTAGTGGAGTAGCATTGAGTTAGAAGTTCTATTATTTTATGTAGATGTAATTAGAAATCAATTATTGGGTTGTATATTTAGTTATATATCATTGACATTGTAAACTTGTAGGGCATATTATCCATGAATTATTTCATATAAATGTAAATAAAAATGTTTGACTTTTGGTACAAATTTGTATTATTTTTAACAGGATGGTGATTCATGAGGAATATTAATGTGTATAATTCTTTGTCAGTCTTTTCATTCTATTATAAGGATCTGAAAATCAGCATATACTGCTATTTATAAGACAGCGATATTTAGTTTTATTGCTTTATCATTAACTTATTGCAAATAATGCGTATATTTTAGGATAGTTTGAAGTAATATTTTATTTGTCTTCTATCCATTCTAAGTGCTTTTGGAATCTATGAGGTTACAACAAAGATTATTATCACTGTTTTCTTGACTTAAGTGTTAGATTGTTATTCATTGATTGATATTTATTTTATTTTAGTTTATTATTTTCATTCTGTTACAAATAACACTACAGTTTATGGGCATTAATAAATTTGGAGGGTTCTAATTTGATTCTTATATTTTATTCAGTTACAAATGGTGATCAATAATTAGGCTATGACCTAGTATACAGTGTGACCCATAATTTTATTCTATTATAAATGACATTCAACTTCACAGTATATATTTTTTCAATTGTAAAAGATGACCAATGATTGAGCTATATTTTTATTCAGATTATATATATTAAACTTTTCATTTCCTAAAGCCATTATAGTTATTCAGTTACAGATGACACCAAAATCTGTGAGGGATTAAAAAAAGAGCATCCCCTCATTTTTATTCTGTTACAAATTGTACTGCAATTTGCAGGAATTGTCAAACTAGAACCATTCTTTCATGGCCTACATATTAATTCTGTTACTATATATATATATATATATATATATATATATATATATATATATATTAAAAAGGCTTAATTAATGTTTTAACAAAATTGCTACTAATATAAAGTTCCATCTTTTTGTCAATTTTTATCTATTTCCTATATAACAATATGGTAGTTGGATAAAATTAGATTATTTTTTAACTAACCAATAAAATAGTATTGGCACAAGAAAATGGAGATTATTTAGAACTTTGTTAAACAATTTTTGGGATCTGACTTGTCAATTATAATTATGATGTATCAGAGTTTAATTTCTGCATAAACTAATATATATTTACAGTATTTTTCAAACTTACATATGAAAATTTAAATGTATTCCTGTCCTTTATATTTTATATTGTGTCTTTTAGCATATCTTTTATATTTTTGCTGCTTTTAAATACAGGTATAATCAAATCATTGTCGTTATAATTTTGTCAATAAATAATCTTTTTTCAAATATTTATCTTTATTCTTTTTACATTAATATTTTCATTTTTAGAGTATTTTGTCAATTTTCTTTAAAATTCACTACTTTAAAATCTCCAATCATTTTCTTATTTTTCTTAATTTTTTTACTTTATAACTCTAAACAAATTTGACAAACGTTTTTAGATGTACTGAAAAAGATTCTAATTATATTAAAAATATTTTTAGGCTTACTCTATTTTTACCACTACAATCAACATTTGTTGAAGTTGTTGATTATTTAAAAACACTAACTTCTATAAATTTTTATCAATTTTTATTTTTAATATATTTTCTTAGCATCTATTTATGTTTATTTACTTCATTGTTTTACCGTTATTTGAATTAATTTGTACTCTGATCGACTATACTTTTATCATCCCAGGACATTTTGTTAAACATATTTCATTTGTAAGAATCAGAAAATAAAATGCTAAGGATCCTCCTTATCTCTTTGCTTGAAACCACAATTATTTAATAATTTATTTAAGTATATATTAAATAATACATGTAATAGATAACATCCCTGGTTTATACTCTTTATTATATCTATCTCTTTCATAGAAAATCATTTAAATAATAACATTTTCTAGTTCATATACATATTTTTAAATAAATATCCTCTATTTTCACTCTACAAATTTAATTTTTTAACAAATTAAATAATTCGAAAAATTTTCTTCCTCTTTTCTTGATTCTATCGTAAAATTATATAAAAATGTTTTGAACATTTACACAGAAAAGGCAAACTTTATATAAATTTACAATATTTTAACATATTAAACAAATAAACAGATTCATTATATCAAATGCACTTTTTAGTTTAATAAACAAATTATCAGCCTTTTTCAACGTCTCTCTCTTTTTTTAAAAATATTAATTCCAAAAATACATTTTAATACTTAAATTAGACCATTTACTTTAAAAAACAATTTTCAGATCTAATAGAAACACATTTGTTTAAGTTTACTACCCTCAATAGCAATTAACCATGTGTAACATTAAGTTATACATTCTATAAAATACTTATATATTTCATAGAATTTGATATTTTCTCCAGCGCAATCTAATTTTTGAAAAGAATTATAATTTATAAATTATGAATTTTCTTAAAATTTTTTTTATAGACACGTTAAACTATTCAATAGAATATAATTAATTAATTGTATATTTTCAGGTATTTTAATTAAACCTTTTCCAACTTTTATTCTAAACAACCTATTTAATTTATATATAATTTTCAAATAATGTAAATATAGGCTTTTTTTTTTATTATCAGATAGTTACTTATATAAATTCTTTTATTTTTCGATTCATCATCTTTCTTTTTTAATAATTTACTAACTCTATGATTAATCATTATTTTATTTTTTCAACTTTACTATTTTTATATTTTCATTCTTTTATTTAGCTTTATATTCAGTTCATTTTTAATTAGCATTTTTATTCTATATTTTATTATTAAGAGAGCGTTATTTTTTGCTCTTCTAATTTTTTATTATAGTTGATTTGAATTTTAAATACTGTAATTCCAATTTTTTAAATAATTGATTTACATTTTTAATTAGAAAGTACTTTTATTTATCCTCTTTAATTTAAATTTATTTAAATGCACATTGACACATTGATTATGTAAGTAATATTTACTAAGGTTGTAACCCAAGAATGTGCCAGTAAAAATGCGATAGTAGGGACCTCTACAGGTCTTAACCATAAGCTTACGTTTTGGAAGAAAAGAAGAGTTCTTACAAAACGTAAGCTTGTGGTTAAGACCTGTAGAGGTCGCTACTGTCGCATTTTTACACTCACATTCTTGAGGTTACAGCCTTAGTAAATATTACCTCTTTAATTTAGCAATTGTTTATTTTTTTATCTCAGTTTTTTTAAAGTCTTTTTATAATGATAATTCTATTAGTGCTAAATTACAGCACTAAAGTATATAAGCATTAAAATATTCACATGAACTTTTAGTGTTTTGAAATCTACCTTATATTAAAACATAATATAAATGAATACATAAATTAGATATCTAAATATATTATTTGTTAAAAATTTAAACCCCGCAATTTTTTTATGTTTAACTTCATTTATAAATGTGAAATGGATATTTGAAAAATGTATCGATTTGATTAAAGTATTGTCAGACAACCGTGAGGAAGAAAAATATTATATGAGTTGTGATTACAATTAATGGTCTGTTAGCAAATAAGTAAATATCATTAGTAAATAAATCAAATAATTGCTTTTTGAAATCAGAACACTATTTAGTATGACATATGAAAACTTTAAAAAAATAGCGTTTTAAAAATTAAAATGTAACGTCTTAGATTTGCAGATAGTTGAAATCTGATGCATAGAACATGGAACAAAAACTGTAAATAGTAGTGAGTGGAAAAATCAGTTTAGTAATGATACATGGATTAATTTATAGGGCTGTTATTCTGATGATAAAACATTTTCTATTAGCAGCCAGGCTTTTAAGAATGTTAAAGTATGATTTTTCATGGAATAGTTGAAATGTGAAAAATCTTGTATAAAATTTTTGAATGTTGCTTCAAAGCTTAATCATCTTAAACTTTACAATATTTATTATTACAACAATTTCTTTATCTGATATTTATATTCTGATTTTGATTTACAACCTCAAAGATTATCTTTAAGTCATCAGATTGAATGACATAATAAAAAATCAAGATAGATGGATATTCATAAGCCAGTGATTACTGAAGCTTTATATATATTTTTTTTAGATTATTGAGATTTTAAAAGTAAGTTTGAAAATTCTGTTGAGAATTTGATTTTAAAAAATATTATTTAGCAAAAGATTATAGTGTAAGTGTTTGGTTTCTGTTTAATGTCAAATATATACTTGAACAGGGTAAATATTCTGGATTTAAAAACCTATGATATTAAGATATTCTGAAGTAATTATGTTATATAGCAGAACAGAAGTAAAGGAGATACTTTATTTGCAATCCATTCTCACTGAGGATAGCAAATGTTTGTTGATTAGTTATCCTAACATAGATACTTTTTGATAAGAATAATCTCAAATAAATTATTGCCTTATTAAACATGAATTGCTTTTAATGTTCTTAACATTCCAGGTATTTTATTTGGTTACATGATTATGATTTTTGAACTGTCCAGTGATAAGATTTCAGAATCCAGATCTTAAAAAATCCATAAATCATAGTTCAATTATGTCTTAATGTTGAACACATTATCAAATTATGAGTGGTTACAAACCATTCAATTACATCCACTAACTTTATATTTGAAGTTGAGTGAGTGAGATTATATATTCATGATTTTGTTCTGTTTGTTTTATCAGGCATTTCGATTTCAGGAAATCTGAAGATGAAAATATTTCATATTGTGAATTTGATTATAATATACTGTTAAAATTTTCATTATAAAATATGAAATGAAGTCTATATAAAAAGCAAAGAGATTTAAAGTATTTCTTATGAGTATACCATACATTTCCATACATCTTCAATTGTTATTATTAACCAATGGTTTCATCTCAGTATCAATAAAAAGATGGTTATGCATAACTTTATTCACTAAATCAACATTATCTAATTAGTTAACAAATTACTATAAAATACAAACTAAAACTAAAATGTGTAATTAAATCACAAAACAAGTATTTTAATTGAGTTTATTTCAAATTGTACATTTATCAATTAGACCCTTGATGACCAAATATCATATGTGGACACATTTAAGCTAACTGAATTGTATTTTTTTAATGTGAATGGCACAAAAAAAAGTTCCTAAATGTGTAATAACAGATATATCATTTTTTCTACTTCTGGATATTTGTCTTGATCAGTGAATACAATTATGAATGCAGTTTTATTTAAATATTAAGACTCATGATTCTATTTGGAGTTTAATTAGTGAATATTTTAAGTCAACATATTGTTAGGTGTTTGATTTTGTAAATAACAATGATGTTTGAATCTTTGGATGTGAAGTATATGGATAGTCCAGCAAGAAATAAATATTCTTGATTTTAATGTGAATTTCATTTGATTTATATGATAGAGTCAAAAATAAAAATCCACAATTAGAAGAAAAGACAAAAATTTTCATGAGCTTTTGGATTGTAGGGGTTAATAATAAACAAACCAAAATGCTTTAAGGAATATTATCAAAAATAATTAATATATTCTTATATGCTATCATGATGAAACAATTCTCAACATTAATAAAATTAAGAACAGCAACAATTTCTTGTACAAAATCTTTAATAACACATGAATCATTATTTGTTCAAGAAGTCTTATGTAATCATGGCCGAACTTTCATTTTTTAAACCTTTATGTGTCAAGTCTATAACTCTATTATTTAGTATATTATACAAGCATCAAAGGTACTTAAAATAAATAGACAAAACAGGTTAGTAATTACACAATGTTTTTAGTAGTATTATTTTCCACTCTTCTTCAGGTGTTGCTGGCCTATATGCACAGTGACAATATTCGCTTAAAAGTAAATGTTTGGATTTTTTAAATTATTTGAAATAACTTCAAGTAAAAATAAATAAATCTGGATTTTCATCTCAAGAACCCAAAAGGGCCCAAATGAACACTAATTAAAAGTTCATTATCCCTTCTGATAATACTTTAAAAAAAAGTTAGCATTTTCTTTTGTAAATTATTTTTCTTTGAAGAAATAAAACAAGAAGTATTGGTTTTGATTAAATCATAGATAATAACTTTTTTTTTAAAAAGTAGTGGCTTAATAATATTGTCTTTTTACAAATCTATTATGCTGATTACTCAAATTCTAATATCCAAATAAATTTGCATACAAACAATAAATATAAGTAGCATTAAAGAAATAACAAACTAGCCATATCTAATATTGCATACTTATTTGATAATATTTTAGAACTATTGATTGTACTTGGTCGTATAACTGTTTTTAAAATCCTCTTAATTTAATCTTAATGTCAAAATATTATATAAACAAAACAAGTCATTGTGTAAAACCCTCTTTCTTAAATAAAATAATGTGTAATAAGAAATGTGGACTTAATCAGTGAAGTATTGAATAGCTTCACACACTCAGATCTAACCACTTCAGCTTCACCTATTTAAATAGAAAGTAGGTTGAAGTAAAGAAGGGTTCCCCTCTTTTCTTCCAAAGTGTAAGCTTGTGGTTAAGACCTGTAGAGGTCCCTACTATCGCATTTTTGCACGCATATTCTTGAGGTTACAGCCTTAGTAAATATTAATTACGTAATCAATGTGCGTTTAAATAAATTTATAATTACCTTATTATTGCAGTTTTATTTATTTTTTCAATAAAACATTTTAACTTAAAATAAACAATATATATATTTTCAAACAGTATTGAGCTGTAGTTTACATTTTCCTTTTGTCTACAAAATTATATATATATACAAAAAGTCAATTGCTTCCATATCTATTAGCAAAAATAATTCTGAACAACTATAATTTATTATTAATATTATCTGATATTTGTCATAGAATAAATATATATATATATACAAGGAATCATTTAGAATTTTGAGTCTTGATTTCAAATTTAAAGTTATATATAAATGAATGAATGTCTTATTAGTTTATAAAATAAACATATTTTTCCATAATATCCAATATTCATATGAAATTGAGACTTCATATATGTATTCAAAAAAAAAAAATCAATGTCTGAGAGTGTGTAAAATTATTATGGAAAATTGATAAATCAATAACGAACAAAACTCAGTTAATAAAACAAGTCTTTATTAAAAAGTTTTAGTTTTACACGAATAAAAATTTGAAGACAAAAATGAAAGATGATAAATTGAATTATCTTATTTTATTATCAAAATGTTAAATAAATAAGTTATTAACCCTCTAACATACATACGACACTCAAGCATTAAAACAAATAAATATTCAAGGATGATAATATTTTTTTAAACAACTTTTAATTAAATCGTTATGGGCAACAGAAATTAAACCTTTTCTTTTAAAAAAGATTTCTCTTTTTGGCTTAAAAACTGATCTGCAAAATTAAGTTAAGGAAAGAAGATATGGTAAAGAGAAAAAACAATTTATTATATGAAACTTAAGTTAAAAATATTTTTAATTTTTTTTAAAAATCTCTTTCTATCTATCTATCTATCTATCTATCTATCTATCTATCTATCTATCTATCTATCTATCTATCTATCTATCTATCTATCTATCTATCTATCTATCTATCTATCTATCTATCTATCTATCTATCTATCTATCTATCTATCTATCTATCTATCTATCTATCTATCTATCTATCTATCTATCTATCTATCTATCTATCTATCTATCTATCTATCTATCTATCTATCTATCTATCTATCTATCTATCTATCTATCTATCTATCTATCTATCTATCTATCTATCTATCTATCTATCTATCTATCTATCTATCTATCTATCTATCTATCTATCTATCTATCTATCTATCTATCTATCTATCTATCTATCTATCTATCTATCTATCTATCTATCTATCTATCTATCTATCTATCTATCTATCTATCTATCTATCTATCTATCTATCTATCTATCTATCTATCTATCTATCTATCTATCTATCTATCTATCTATCTATCTATCTATCTATCTATCTATCTATCTATCTATCTATCTATCTATCTATCTATCTATCTATCTATCTATCTATCTATCTATCTATCTATCTATCTATCTATCTATCTATCTATCTATCTATCTATCTATCTATCTATCTATCTATCTATCTATCTATCTATCTATCTATCTATCTATCTATCTATCTATCTATCTATCTATCTATCTATCTATCTATCTATCTATCTATCTATCTATCTATCTATCTATCTATCTATCTATCTATCTATCTATCTATCTATCTATCTATCTATCTATCTATCTATCTATCTATCTATCTATCTATCTATCTATCTATCTATCTATCTATCTATCTATCTATCTATCTATCTATCTATCTATCTATCTATCTATCTATCTATCAGAGTCATCATGTATTGGTCCATCTATTAGTTTTGCAGTCTCTTCATTAATTTACCAACCATTTATTAACCATGCATTTATCTGTATATATAAAGACAGTATATTGTGCTGCTATGTTTGATGAAACTCAACTAGTTTCTTGGTGACTTATGACATTCTTTAGAATAAAAACATGTTAACCATGGTTGGTTGATTTTTTATCAAGTACTGCTTGAAAGATAGTCAAATTTCTATTGATGGCATACATTAAATTAGCATTATTTAAAATTGTTACAGGTTTAAATGGTGTTTAATCAAATATTGACTCACTGGATGACAAATGATCCAGATTATCAACTTATTAGTCATTGGATATGCTCCAGATGACCTTTTAAGGAGCTATCAAAGATGCATAAAGAATTTTGAACAAGAAAATCCATCATGAATAAATGTACTTTATGGTGAACTAGATTTATTATTCCACCTAGAAGTCACACACGAATATTAAATTTATTGCATTGTGATAACCAAAGATCAGAATGAAAATCCTTGCTAGGCCTATTTATAAAAATATGATTTATATTCTGCCATTAAATCATAGGTCTGCCAATGATAGAAATTCCAATTAAATTAAAACATGACCATTGTTTACCTCAAGAATCCAGGCCTTGAGAAAGTCTCCATATAATTAATTTTTATTGTTATTCATGACTTTTCTAAATACTTAAAGGCAGCAAAAGTATCTTTCTTCCTTATATAATTTAGTGTCAAAACATTCAGAAATTTATTTGCTATGCAAAGTCTTCATATTTTTATTTCTGGAAAGGGGAAAGTTTCATTTTTGGCTAGATACAGACTTTTGTGTGAAAAGTGATATTAAATATAACTTGATATTTCTTTCTTATTCAGAGCAAAGCTGAATATATGAGGTAAAGAAAAACAAAAACAACCAGACATGATTGAAATGTACACTTATCCAAAATGCTACTAATATAGCACCCATTTTCAGATTTTCTACTTAATAACTAAACATTAGATAAAGTTCTGGGCTTGACCTGGTATTTTAAATCTAATGCTTGAAAAACATAGTGCCTCACTGAGGAATACCAAAAGGATGAAAACAGTCTTGGGATAGGGATATTCTGAAAAGCTTGTTAAGAACTATTGACACATTTATTATATAACATTTGTAATACAAGCTTATTAAATTAAGTGATATGATATATGGCTTGATATATATATATATATATGATATATATATATATATATATATATATGTGATCACTAGATGGAGCTTACCAATAGCTCTAATCAAGCTTTTATTTTACAAGTGCCAAAAGAAAAAAATCAAAATCTCTATCTCCAGACCAATTGATTTCGAGCTTGTGGTCATCTTAGTGGAGCACTGGGACTCCACTGAGGTGAGTCATAAACTCAAAAAGATAGGGACCCCCAATAGAGATTTTGAATATTTTTTTTGGCACTTATAAAATAAAAGCTTGATTAGAGCTATTGGCAAGCTCCAGCTAGTGATCATAAAATGCAAGCTTAAAATCAAGTTATGAAATATATAACTTGTTTTAATTAATATATATATATATATGTGTGTGTGTGTAAATTATTCCATGTCTTTATATTTAAGCTTACTTGAAAAATGAAGATATTTTGAAATACATGCATAGTCATAGATGATAATCTAACTTTTTATGCTGATGGATTGTTGAGATATGGTAGAGTTAAGATGAAAGATACTCTTAAAAATAAAAAAAATTAATATATACATTTAAAAACAATGAATGTTATAATGAGTCATGTACTTTATGATGTAATCTAACAAATGATTAAAAATTCAAAACTGAATTAGCAACTGAAATCTCATCCAGTAATAGCATTTATTACATCCCTAAACATCACATGACTTTGACACTGTTCTAATAGTATTTATTGTTTAACATCATATTAGCCCCAAAACAATCAGTTTTAATTGATTTTCTAATTTAATTCAGGATATTAAATATCAATCCTTTATATGTGTGAAAGTTTGAAGTATTCCAGCTTCTCAAATACTTTCATAAGTAAAAAAAAATCTTTCTTACAATGAGCCATATATAATAATCAGATTTTCATAATATTTGTAGATGTAAACATTAACAATCTTAAAAGATTTTTCAATTTATTTTTTCATCTAGAGGTCAGCTTTGGTGTTATTATGGAATCAACCAATTCAAAACTGGACTGAAAAATGAATTCGCATTATTTGGAAATAACATTTATTTAGTCGGATTTCCTCTAAGCTAAATAGTAACCATTCTTATCCTATTCTCTAATTAAATAATGGAGGTAGATCAGACATAAAATTTTTTATATGCATGTCAGTTTGAAATATAACAGCTCCTTAACTACAGTCACAAGTAAATTACCAATTTTCATAAAAGGTCATATAATATGTAATATAGGGTATATGAGCACAGATTTTCACATGACCCACCACTCTCCACTCTATGGTATATATTAAACCTGTGTTTCAGTTATAAAAGGTCATATATAATAATGATAAGATTTTTGTAGCCTTAGAGATATAAACATTGAATAGTTTAATGATATTTTGTTTAGAGATCAGTTTAAAATGTAACCAAATCAATGTTGGAGTTATAAACTATGCCAGTACAAGACTCACAAAAAATTATTTCAAAATCTTTTATCAAATAGTATCGTAGGCAGATGGCAAATGAGATTTTTAATTAAATATAAATAAAAACTGATGAAACTTAAGTTTCATTTAATGATAATTGATTAAAAAAAATTGGTCTTTTTTTTTTTAAAAAAAAAAGAATTTAAAAATCCTTAAATTATTATTTTTATATTATTAAATAAGTCTACGAAATCATTATTATAAAATAGTATATAAATTTAAGGACTTCCCCTACAAATAATCTGGAAAAATGTTGGATAATAAAATGATTTCGTTACTAACATTTAGACATTAATTAAGGGATATAAAAAAACCCAGATTCAATACAATTAATTAAGAATAAATTAAAGATTGAATAAGATTAAGTGAAACTTAAATATAATACACAAGCACAAACCAATGCGATGTGATGCACTATGGCTTCTTCTTTTTTGGAGTGAAGAATCTCTCAGCCAAGTTACCCAGAGAAACATGTTAGCCATTTTACCTCTCTTTTCCATTAACCATTCTAAGTTTTTCCCATATTCTTCTCTATCATGCTCCATCCCATTTCCACAACATTATCTTTGTTCACTCTATAGCCTTTATATCTAAATCTCCATTTCCAAACCCAACATAAAAACCAAGACCCATTTTCTGTATAATCACTTTGTCTATATTTATTCTGCCACAATTACATTATTCATACCCTTTCTATTTGTAAGCATTTACATTCAATTAACAGATGTCTAATATTTTCCATGCCTTCCTTACATAAGTTGCAGACTAAATCACCCACATTTCTCTATTTATGTATTTATTCCTTTGTTGCCAATAATTTCGTTTGAGCCTTAAAAACAGTAAACTACTTTCCTTGCTAGTATCATAAATTATCTTACACCCAATATTGTTTCCTTCTACATATATTTAAATTCTTTTACTCTCCGTACTATTTCTCCATCACTCCAACTCTCTATTTTTTATTATTGCATCTATTCTTCTATGCCATTCCTTGCCACTATAACACTCAACAATTCTCTTAATACAATCATCCTACTTTATATATAAAAATACTGACATAAAGTCTTTATCAAAATCTTCTCCATACCTTACTACCTTTCTTTATCCTTTACTTATAACCCAAATTGCAATCTACCATCATTTTAATTTTGATTTTTGCATCTCTCATATAAAATCTTGACCTTCCCATTTCTCCTTGAATTGACTTTTTTCCATCCACACATCTGTATCTAATGCATGTCTTCCTACTTCTCTTTGTACTTTTTCTAAATAATCTTACATACCTTTACTAACACATAACACATCATCACCACAAGTTAACCCTGCTACTGCCACTGCCTTTCATACAACTATCATATTTATTATATGAAAACACTGTTATTTATTTATCAGTCCCTTTTTTTCTTTGCTTCATTTATCAATTATTTTCTCTCACTCATCCAAACAATTTCTCTGATTATTTTAGATGATTCCCAAATAGCTATAACTATTCACCACATTTAACTTTATATCCCTCAATAAAAAAATCTTTATCTTCTCTTTCCCTAGCATTTATCATCATTACTTTTTATTTTACTTCACTAAATTTAATCCTCATATATTTATTCATCCTTGTGCACATCTTCAGCATAACTTCAATATCTTCCCTAATTTCTGTGCACAAAAATATGTCATAAGCAAATGAAAAACCTGATAATATATATACACTTCCTTGCCCTCTATTAATGGTTCCTCTATCCCTCTTTCTAGTCTTTCTATTGTTTACTCCATTTCTCTCAAATATAACAAAAACAAAATAGGTAATATAGGGCATCATTGCCTTAGTGCCACCCGTTTTTAACTCTGATTCTATATTTCCTAATTAATAAATATATATCCTACAAAGTTTTAGCAGCGCTACCTGTATTTAGAAATACAAAGTCAGAATCTCTGCAAATGAAGTAAAAGGCAACTTTCTATTATTAAATTGTATTCATTTGCTATACATTAATTATTATATTATTTTTACGAAAGATCATATTTTAAAAATAATCTTATTTATGATGCTTAATGTCATTTAAAATAAACATTTTTGTGTTAAAAAAATAATGATCACAATAAGATATAGCAAGTTTATGACTTTAAATTTATTATTAAACAGTAATTTTACAATTAAAACATCTAAGATTAAATTTTCATCTAATTTTTATTAAACTGCAAGGTTATAGCTTTAACAATACCAACATAATATCTGATCTAGGATTAAAGAAGTTATGTATAAAGAACATCTTGGTTTTCAAATCAGATAAAAATAAGTTGAATATTATTTGATGATAAAATAATGACAAGACAATAAATAAAATCAAAAAAATTTAAAACCAGTTGATAAAACGTATTTTTAATATTATAACAAAATCTTTAGTATATGTAAAAGATGATAGAATTTTAAATATTTTTTTAATTAAAATAAAATTGATGATAAAATATTTTTTAAAACTTCTCAACTAGTAGAATTTGATTATAAGAAGAAAATAACAATATATATAAACCTCACCACACACATTCTTATGATTTGAGCTCTGGGGAAAGTAATTTGTTATTGTACTGAAATGTCAAATGTTTAGCTATTATATTTTTACTAAACAGAAGCTCCAGAAATAATATTATATTTCATTTGTCTGGGAAAATATTAGAGTTAACAATATTAGAATTAATATATAAATATATATTGGGACACTTCCCCAGGTCTCAAAATAGATATATCTCAGATTGCAAATATCAGTCAGTTCGATAAAGGGTTAAAATTGTAATTAATTTGTATTTTTATTAAGCTCGTATATTAATGAGGGAACTATAATGAATGAGTGAAATATAATGTATAAAGTGCACACACATGCATACATATAACATTCTGTAACTCAAGTTAATGTTATAACTCTAATTTTTTTAAAAAGAAGAGAAAATGAACTTTAAAGAGAAAAGTAGATTATCTTTGTATAAGAATATTGTTTCTACATTTCAGGCAATGCTTGGTGTAAGGGATGTTTTTTTATTGCTTTAATTAAAAAGATACAGTAATTTTCTTACAGTGGGCATTGTCAAGTAAAATTCCACAAAGCAATTAGTGTGGAATGTAAGTAATGATTAGAAATGCTGCAAATTTGAAGCTACCTGATTGGTTCCAGAAGTTTTTCAGAAAAACAAAGGAACTGTAGCCATATAAAAACTACAAAATTCATTATAAAACTTACTTATAAGGACACTCTCTCATGATATTGTGTACTTCCAACTATATCACTACTTGTCGATACTCAACTCATTAAAAATAATAATACGCAATGGCTTTCTGCAGTTATAGTGTGAAATGCAACTAATCAATAAAACCAATCACTACAAATGAAAGGAACAACTACTTACTGTTAATATGCATGGCTAAGGCTTACCCAGTGATGAACTCCTATCTTCAAGCATATATCCATTCATCAGCATGATATAATTTGCTAACAAGATTGACCTTCTGATTTGCCAATCAACAATCTCCTCACTGAAGTCTCTCTCAACTAATCCATAACCAAAAACAAAATCATGGAAATGGACAACAAAAGTCTGGACCCCAACAATATGTACTTCAAATAATCTAGTGAAAGCAAAAGTTTATGACACTAATGGATTTAATGGTAATATGAACTTTATTATACCATCAATAAGTCAGATCTTACTATATATGTATTTAATAGCCTATGTGTACATGTTAGTATAACTAATGTTAGACAAGTGTATTTTTTACTTAATTTTATCAATTTACAATTTGTTACTGGTATTATTAATGTCATTTTATGGATGCTTTATTTTTATTATATGTACAGATGAAATATCCCCAATATCTTTGAAGTTTTGGTAGTTTAAAATATGATCAAAAGTCCTAGTTTTAAAATTAGTTTTTGTTACTAAAAAGTTATGATTCTTTCATCTTCCTCTCTTTTCAAGTATTAGAAGTCTAAATGTTTTTTTAACAAATGAAATGTCTTCAAGTATTAAAATCAATTGTTGACTAACATCTTTTTAAAGTAACAGATTTAATAATGTTTTAGAATTAATTTTTTTGGGGTGATTAAAAAGTATATAAAGTTGTTTTTATATATGTGTGTACAATAAACTTAGATTTGCTAAAAGTATGGGATGCCCTGTGCATTATATTTTATTATAGTTTATAAAACAATATGATTGTCTGCTGGTGTGTGCAGGAATACAATCAATCCATGTAAAGACCACTTGTAATTTAGTTATCTATAGGATTTTTTTACTTAAGCCTATGCTAGCCACATTTCTACCAGGCTGATTTTATTTTATATTATCTCTTGTAATCCAGGTCATCTACTGCTTGAATTGCAGTTTATTTACTCTTGCATGGGCACACATTGAAATAGATTCCCATGCCTTGATTTTAAAGTTATCATTATATATTGGTGAATCCTTCATAGCTTCTAATCTGCAATATTTTGGCTAAGCTCATATTTAGATATCCTCCTTTAATCTGGGTTTTCTACCACTTGAATTGCAGTCTTTATTAAATTGCATGGGCGAGCTTGGAAAAAGCTTTCCATACCCTTCTTTTACATTTATCACTTATGACAATTATTATTTTGGGTATACTTTCATGTGATATGAATCTGTTCACACACACACAGGTCTTAATAAAGTGTGTATATGTTTAAGTTGAAAGTTAATAAAATCAATAACGATTTTATTTGAAAATAAAATTTATACACACATGCATCATAATAACTGTTTGTGTAAGACTATTTCAGCAAAGGGAAAAGGATAAATTAACTGTCAAGGTTTTTTATTAAATGATAGTACTCTGTTAAACCATACATAAATGGAGTTTATTTACACTTATTATTTATGTTTCTTTTATTTTCTTTATTTTTGTTTATTCATTTTTTAATAGACATTGTTATTATTAGTTCAATTTGGCTGTCATTTGTTTACTATTGTCTGTCTATCAATTGCTTATTAGAATAGGAATCTCTCTCTCTCTCTCTGATCTAGCAGCAGTAATTTATTCTAATCACTGTTAGTTAAGGTCTAGTCACACCAAATAAATTTTTTAGGCTCAAAGAAGGCAGGTGGTGCTCTCTAGTGGTAGATATTTGGGTTGGCTAATATATATATAGTTACAAATGATAACCAGGAATACATGAGTCATTGTATTTTTAAAAATTATAATTCAATGTAGTTTTATAATTTTATTTAATTATATGTATTTAATTTCGTTTTATTTTTTACATATTTTATCTAGAGAATGTTTATATGGTGAATTACTTTTACTGAAAAAAAACAACGCATTGAAGATATTATTTTTTGATGTGAATTTCTGTAAAAATCTTTTAGGAATTATTTGACCTATTTTTATTAATTTATATTCAAATGTTTAAGTCTGAATTATCCTATAGTATCTATGTGACTGTCTTGTAGTACATAATATTACTCATATTTTTCATGTATGATTTTATCTTGTTTTTCTTCTTTAAAATTTGCATTTTCCCACATCTTTTGGAATATATATAATTTTTATTAAACAAAGCAAAACTCTCCATACAGTAGTGCCACCCTGTGCCAGCCAGAGTAATCAATGAATGACAGAAGGCTTCTGCATAAAATCCCTATCTTCTGCATCCATTGATTACTCTGGTTGGCACAGGGTGGCACTACTGTATGGAGAGTTTTGCCTTGTTTAATAACAATTATGTGATAGTATAAGAGATAGTGATCATGTGTTGTTTAGTGGTTATATATAATTTTGTTAAATTTTATAGTAAATTTATATATTTATATTTTTCAAAAAAGCGACATAGACTTACAATTGAAATACATTAGCAATTAATAATAATAATAATAATAATAATAATAATAATAATAATATTCAAATTTATTTACTAAGTGCAGAGATCATATTTAATTAAAGAAAATGGGTCTCTGCCTTTAATATATACACTGTGCTGATCTTATAATAGCTCAACAATATCACGTTGAGAACTGAGGATACTCTCAAACTCAAACACAAGATAGAGACTTTTTGAAAAGATAAGAATGAACATCTTATCTTTAAATCTACATTCCAATTACACAGGCCAGTCTGAAGCATCTTAATTTGAGAGTGTAAAGAGAGAAACATCTCCATGTTCTCAAATTAAGACACTTGAGATTGGTTTATGTAAATGGAATGTAGGTTTAAAGATAAGATGACTTTTTTTATCTTTTCAAATCTTGTGTTTGAGTTTGAGAGTATCCTCAGTCCTCAACATGACATTGTTGAGCTATTATAAAATTAACATAGTGCATAGATTAAAGGCAGAAACCTTTTCTTTTTAATTAATAATAATAGTAAACAGCAATTCATAAATAAATATCACTAATTGTACCCCCCAAGGAAAGGAGAAAGAGAAAGAAAAAAAATTAGAAATTTGTAAACCACAAATACACCCACATATAAAACATGATCTATTTTTCTGTTAACTTCATATTTTATGGTATTATTTTTTATGTTTCAGCAGAAAACTCTCTTGTTTATTCTATTCCATTTTCTGTCATATCATCTAAATGGAAATAATTGACATTACACTTCTTTAGAATAGCTTTGGAATAATGTTTATAATGTAGATAGTATATAGTTTTCCCATGAAAACTATGCTCAAGTTTACCATAAAATACCTTTTAGAAGAACTTATATTATTCAATCATTGAAAATATCCACTCCATGAAAGATGTTTTTTGACATCAGCAGACTCTAAAGAAGCTCATCCAGCAATTTGAAGAACATACTCTTTGATTTTATGTTCTTGCCATTGTATTTTTAAATTTTTATGGAGAATTCTTAAATAAAACTTCTCTACAGTCTTTATATTGTATTAAAAGGATATCTAAGCCTTGCTTCATACACCTTTCAAAATTAATTGTTTTATAACAATTATCAATATTCATGGTTTGATATATAGTAGCAATTCCTTTTAATCAACAACTGTAGATAGAAATATTTGTGTATTAAAAATCTACCCAATTTTCAAAATGATAATTATAGTATCTATTTCAATTCTCATACTCATCTTTAAAAATTGATTACGTTTAAACTCACATTTGAACTTGAATATGTGCTTAAATTAATTCAACTTATTTTATATCAAATTCAAAGAAATGAAATGATATAATGTACTGCAAAATCAAATTTGATTAAACAATCTCTCACATAAATTATTAAGCGAATAATTTAATCATCATCACCATAATCAGCAGCAGTGCCATTGACAAATAAATATTATTATTTTAGCTCCAAGAAAAAAAAACACAAAATAATTGAAAGATAAAATAAAAATAATAATGAATTTTGTGGTGACTATACATTTTTTTCTATGTGTCAAAGCATCGGCTGGTAAGAAAACCTGTGAACCCGGGGCAACTGCTTGTAAGACAGCTGTGCTGACCACTTGACCACCAATGCTTGACTATACATTATTTTAAAAAAGTAGCACACTTTCCACACAGTCTTTAACAGCTTGTGTAAGCATAGGAAATGGTGATCATGTGATATTGCATTATTTTACTATGATGGAATACCCAGATAATTTGTTAAAGGCTGTAGCAATGCATTAGAATTTGAATTATATCTGAACATCTGAATGCACTTATTTGGTTTACATTGTTAAGTTGATAATCATCCAAGCTAAAAGTTGCTGAGGGTTTTTTACCATCACAGAATGATAAAAAAACATTGATTTAATAAATCAAAGGTTTTATATGTTGCATACAAAACATTAAATACATTCTATAAATTGTCTTTAAACTGATAAGAAAAAATAGCATAATCATCCTCAGATTATAAATTAAGAATTCAAAAAGATAATGTTCTTGTTTTCACTTTTTATTGATTCAAATTAAGAATTCCAACTAGAATCCTGTATTGTATCTTGATCCCTGTTTTATCAAGCCACCTGTAGACAATTTCAAAAGCCATTGCCATAAAAACAGAAAACAATGCTGGAACAAATACACAGCTTTGTTTAACATGATTTTTTTATTTTATATCCTTCAGATTTTCCACCTTAATAATAATATTTTCCTTTAATCCATCATATAGGAGATATACATTATGAATACATTTTAGTGGACAACCAATTAATTTCAAACAATTCCATACATTTGTTCTATTAACTGAATCAAATTTGCTGACTAAATTAGTAAAAGCAATATTTAATCACTCCGTGACTACAGGCCTTCTTGATTCTTTAAAACCATATTGAGTCTAGTAATAATTCAACAAAATTGTTTGAAAGTATCTTTGCTGTAGTGGATAACGATATTTCACAATAATTACTGCAATTATATCCTATTCCTTTTGTTTTAAAAATTGAAACAATAAAAGAATTCTTATAACTGGATGGTTCAACTTATTGGGTCCATAAATTCCTTAAAGTAATACCATAACTTTTTAAGCTAATATGTCATTACCACATTTTGAAATTTCTTTAGGTAATTCATCAGAACCTGCAGCCTTATACTTTTAAGATTTATGAAGAATTGTTTTAACTTAACCTGGATATCTTTGTCCAAATCTAAATAATCAGATAAAATGGATATATCAATAAAAGTTATCTAAATTCTTGTATCATCATTCATTAGATCCATCAAAATACTCATTCCATCTGTTCAAAATATCATTGTCATCATCTAAGAGAGTGATATTTCTGGATTTAATAAAATTGTAATATTGTTTTTCAGTTCCATAAGTTACTAAGTGCATCAAATAACAATCTAGAATGACTATGATCAAGGAATATCTGTATCTTCTTTGCAATTTTAATTTATCAATCATTTTAAAGCTGATTGTCAGTTGTTGAACTGCTGCCTTTAGATCTCTACATTTATTTATGAAGTATCAAATTTAATTTAATATTCTTCCAAGCAGAAAATGTTAATCAATAAGATCATTGTAAGAAAACCAGTCATGATTCTTCTTTTAGTAAACCCATGAATAGAATATTTATATCCATAACATGCACTTTAAGAGAATTTCTTGCTTCAATAATATAACAGTTCTAAAGAAGTAAATTAGCAATTTTTGTATTTAATAACAAAGAACAAACATTTATTTTCTTGTGAATATGACTGGAATAACATCTATTTTTTAATGCAACTACCATTTAATTTTGAAGTGCACTAATCTGTGATTCATCCAATAATCTGTGTTTATAGATACTCATGTAATGTGGATTCTGAATTCTGATCTCTAATTATAATGAAATTTTACATAATGCCATTGTTTTGAATATGGAATCATTCATGTTTCTTTGTAGTGACTTTTCTGCCTAAACAAAGTGTTTGAGATACTCAATCCATATGTTGTGCAATAATTCAATAATAACAAACTGTTTGAATTTACAGCATCAACACCATAATTTTCAATATCCTTTAGCAAAGACTATTTGTACCAAACATGCAGAACAGACTCCAATGGAGAAAAGTAATCTTTTAATGGTATTGTGTATATATTACTACCCAAGAAAAAATAAAAGTTTCCCTTACTTGAATTTTCTTAGTTTAAGCTTTGCATATAGATACTAATCAAATGGGCTCTAGTATCATTAAGCAAGATAAGTTTTAGCACCTATGATCTTTCTTTAATCTAAAAAGAATTTGCAACAAAGAAAGTTCCAAATTAAATACTATAGTATCATGTATTTTCTTTCTCTTAAATGATCTGCCTTCCCAAAAATTTTTGTATCCATCCATCCTACCTGTTTTATTAAACTTCCTCTCATTTTACTAATAGCATCTATATATAATCTTAAATTTTGACAGCTCCATAATTTCAGTACAGTCCTCCATTCTGGACATGAAGAGTGGATATTATGTAAAGTTTCACATTCTATGTGCCTATGTTGAAAATAGACGTAATATATATATATATATACAAAACAAGTTATAAATTTCATAACTTGCTCTTAGCTTGCATTTTATTATCACTAGATGGAGCTTTACCAATAGTTCACTAACAAGCTTTGTTTACATAAACACTGAGAAAGATAGTATTCAATATCTCTTTCATTGTCTCCAACTTTTAGACCATGGTTTTGAGCTAGTTGACCCACGTCAGTAAAGGGTAGGAAGACTAGAAACTAGATCTAAATACCAACTATACAATCAGCATTTATGAAACATGTTTCTATCAGCTTGAAAGAATGAATTTTTCAGATACATAAATATATTCAAATCCAGTCAAACAAATTAGATAGCTACATGGGCCTGAATTCAGTTCAGTTTCACCATATAGTAAAAGCCTCTGCAATCTATATCATTGCAAAAACCTTCAAGGGTATATTTATGATAAACAAAACAAGTTTGCATTTTATGATCCCTAGATAGAGCTTTACCAATAGCTCACTAACAAGCTTTGTTTACATAAACCCTGAGAGAGATAGAGTTCAATATTTCTTTCATTGTATCCAACCTTTAGACCATGGTTTCAAGCTAATTGGCCCATGTCAGTAAAGGATAGGAAGACTAGAAACTAGATCTAAATACCAACTCTACAATCAGCATTTATGAAACATGTTTCTATCTCTCTCAGAGTTTATGTAAACAAAGCTTGTTAGTGAGCTATTGGTAAAGCTCCATCTAGTGATCATAGAATGCAAGCTAAAAGCAAGTTACAAAATTTATAACTTGTTTTGTTTATCATAAATGTACCCTTGAAGGTTTTTGCAATGATATAGATTGCAGAGGCTTTTTCTATATGGTGAAACTGAACTGAATTCAGACCCACATAGCTATCTAGTTTGTTTGACTGGATTTGAAAATATTTACATATCTGAAAAATTCATGCTTTCAAGCTGATAAAAATGTGTTTCATAAATGCTGATTGTAGAGTTGGTATTTAGATCTAGTTTCTAGTCTTCCTACCCTTTACTGACATGGACCAACTAGCTCAAAACCATGGTCTAAAGGTTGGAGACAATGAAAGAGATATTGAATTCTATCTCTCTCAGTGTTTATGTAAACAAAGCTTGTTAGTGAGCTATTGGTAAAGCTCCATCTAGTGATCACATATATATATATATATATATATAATATTATCTAGTGATCACATATATATATATATATATATATAATATTAGCACTGCCTTTTGCTTTACCCTATTAAGTATTATTATTATTTCCATCACTGTAATGAGTTATCAAACAATCATGCAACCTAGGCTGCCTGTTTGGAAAGGCCATTTTTAGACCACATTTTGTAGAATAACCCACTTCTCAGATAGGCATGGAGATTTCTAAATTGAGCTGCATAAATATAAATTTTTGTCAGCTGATTGTCTCAGTAAAATCCATTGCAAATTGATTTTGTGATGATCACAACTAAGGACTGTCACTCTACAGCCTGTTCCTGCCATTGCTTTCTTAATTTTTTGAGCTTGAGCTAAAAAAGGAGGGAAAGTCAGAAGTGCTGGACATGTACTTAAAGGTTGGAAATGTCACTGCACAAATACACAATTCCATTGTCACAATTAGTAATGGTATATGTCTAATAACATGACAAGCTCATGGCAATGAGATCTTGCAATAATGTATGAAAAAAAATGGGAAGGCAGAAAAAATGGTTTGCATCAGAAGTACTACCTAGTATTTGATGAACCAATACCTTATCTTACAAGACAGCAAGAAATACTTTTGGTCAGTTCCTATTTATTTATTATTCACAATTGCCTTCCTTTCTGAAGATGATTCCACCATCTTACATCTGTAAATCTGTCTTTAGACCAAGCACAGTGCTTGGAACCTCATTGATTACAATTATAAATTAATTATAAAGTGAATGAGTTATTTTTGTCCATATTATTTTAAATATATATTTGATTCATAAACCTTAATTTGTGGTGATATTATTATTATCTAATTTTATTTATCATAGTGGCTAAGTGGAAAAATATTTCTGTCAAACAAAAAACAGAAATTAATAGTAGGAATGTAGTTGAATGACACAGAATAGATAATTGTTTTTAAACTCTTAGAAAGAAAGTTATGAGATAATAGAATAAAAGTACATAAAACAGAGTTGCAAATGTAATGCCTGAACATGTTTTAGTAAAGATATTATCTTTAATCACTTAAGTAATTTGTAGTATCAGATAGAATTGATATTTAGTGTTAATATTCTAATCAATTTCTGGCTTTACCATTAGCAATAAGATTTGGGATTTAAAGCTGGAATCAGTTAAGTTATATAATTGGCAGCCATTTTTAATTTTGCAAAACCAAGTTAATAGCCTGAAATAGAAAAATGTCACATATCACACAAACCAATAATGATATATTTTAGCAACTTTAATTGTATTTTAACTGTGGGAATTTTTTCTCGTTAGCCAAAATACCAATAGTGGCACATTTTTTGTCTTTTTTAATGCGAGCAATAAACAGAAGCAATTTAATCTTCAAATTCATTTCTGATTTTGTAATCTTCATCAATAAAAAATTGGTACTGAAAGCTGGAAACAATGAAATTAGGTATCTGGCAATCACCTCTAACTGGTCTGATTAGTTTTTCTACCATCAGGAAAATTCTGATTATTAGAGGCTTATAATAGATTGTGCTAGAATAGAGAAAAAAGAAATGTTTTTGTTTACTGTAGTAGTCTGAAAAAATCAAGTAATATTACTTTAGTAATGAAAAAATGGAGTGTTTTTACATAGATTTAAAAAAGTGTCTATTAAAAAAAGTTTTTGTTTATATAATGCTACACAGAGTAGAACTTTGTTAAATAGAAAGAAAAAAAACGAAAATCTTAAATACATGTATTTGTAAAAAGAAAGAAAGAAATAATCTGGAAGATAGCATTATGGAATAATTAAAAAAAAGTCGATAAATTATGATTTATTACAAAAATTATGAAGTGAAAAAAAGTATTTAGAAGCAGAAAAATTTTGAATGCTAAAAAAAATAAATTGTAATGATTAAAAAAAAAAATAGTTTAACAAAAAAAAAATCCTATGCTTATTTGAAAAGTAGAGTAAAAATCAAAAATTCTTCAAGTTGAATTTCTTTAATGTGTGGGACGTACCTTTTGGAAAATGTATAATAAAAAAATAAAGAAAATTAAATAAAGTAAAAAAAAAATTGATGAGTTGTGATATTTGTTATAAGGACTAATTTTTTTTCCAGAAAAACTCAAGTTTAATGGTAGAAAAGGTTTAAAATATTAAAATTTAATACATATTTTTAAAAAAATAAAAAAGAGAGATCACTTATGTTAGTTTTATAAGTTTGGCACTATGTAAAACATAATTGAAAATGTATTGCATTATAAGAAATTTTGTCTCTTTAGTATAATAGATAGAACTTTAAAAGAATGATATGAAATATAGAGTGAAAGTTGACATCAATGACGTATGCCTCTGGAATAAAGATTTATTTTGAGTTTTAAAAAGATCAAATCTTTTATACCAAAATGTGTTTTAAACTTTCAAGACTATAATTTTAAGCATAATAACTTTATTTACTAAATCTGAAAGACAACTTTTAAAACCATCTGAAGTCAGTAGTTATTGATAAACTGATACAGAATTATAAATTATTTTACCCAAAAGCATGAAAATAAGTCAAAACAAATCATTGTAAAAATATTACTGTATGCTTTAAGAGCAGATCTTTTGTGTATGGTCTGCTATTTCACAACCAATACTTCCTAATATAAAAGCTATAATGTAAAAGTGGATTGTCATTAGTATAGAAATTGTCAATAGATGATTGATAGCATATAAAATGACTTACCTTGATAATAACCATAAGAACTGTTCACTGAAGCTAGTTTTTTCAACAATAAGTGTTCTAGATTTTATATATTTGGACAAACTGTAGTGTGTAATTTTTAAAATTAATTATATATGCAAACAATCATGGGTCACATAAACATTTTGGGAGACTATATTTATCTTATTATTCAAAATTATGTTTTTTAAAGAATTCTAATATGATATTCCACATTTCACATTACCTATTCAATAACGAACTTTTATTATTATTCAGCTTCTGCAGGTTCTTTTTGAAAGAACTGATATATATATATTAATTATTCCTCAAATATTATATAAACTAATATCACTTAAATAAAAGCTATTAATAATGCAATTAGTAATGTTACATTCTCTAAATAAAGGTGGCTCAGGTGCTTTTTTTATATACAATATTTATATGCACCTATTTGTTCATTTAGTTTTATTTAAAAACAGAATTCTCACTAAATATAATGCATATATTTATATTATATTGCACAGGTTAAAATAGGATACTAGATTAAGTGATAATAGAATATTGCTACTTATGTCTACAACATAATTTGTTATATATATTTTATAAAATAATTAAAATACAACAAACTGAATTTATAGTAAATTTTTACTTTGCAATAAAAATGGCAGTTAATAATAATAACAATTATTTTATAAATATTTTAGCTTCAAAAACAAAAAAGAAAGTAACCCATTAAGTGATTTTTTTTATAAAACTAAAAGATAGATTTTTATTATTAATAATTAATTAAACTTATAAAGATATCGAATTATTCATACGACAGTGGAGATCCAGGTATTTGATATCACTAGCCCATCTGACAGAGTGAAAGTTGTTTGTGAATGACGAGCAAAAGTGAGCGAAGGATGGTCTGAGTTTTTGTGCTGGTGGATGATTGCGATATGTTGAAGTTGAAATGAGGGGTGCGCAGATAAAAATTTAAAAAAATATATATAAAGAGAGAGAGAGAGAGAGAGAGAGGGAAAGAGAGAGAGAGAGAGAGAAAGAGAGAGAGAGAGAGAGAGAGAGAGAGAGAGAGTTATTTTATTTTTGATTTATTTTTATTAAATCTATTATTTTTTTGAATATTACTCTTTTTGTAAATATGTAACTAATAAATAAATAAAAATTCTCACTTTTATTCAGACGACTCAAAAGGTACGCGGCTTCAATCATTTCAAGAGTATTAGAAAATCCATATTTTCCATTAAATCTGCCCAGTAAAGTGGAATGATTTAATGCAAAAATCTCTTCCTTATTAACCAATATTTTGAACACTATTATAAGAATTGATTTTTCTTGAGGACCTGCGATGTGGCTATTGGTTTTCCATTAATTAAAACCCAATGAGAAGCCATTGGCAACATAAGGACCAAGACTCAAAAGTTCATTTTTCACAACTCTTTTTTTTTTTCTGAAGCTGAGATTTCTCTTTAAATAAATCAAAGATTCTACGGTCGATATCAAACTATATTGCGGCTCACTTTCTTTGCTTATATATTTATATAGTTTATAAAGCAGCTGTCCTTTTATTGATCTAAAAATCCGCCTTTCTGTTTCAGTAAAATAAAACTGCTTATAAATGAATTCTACAAAACAATATATAAACCCAAACAGGACTACATTTTCGAAACTTTATTCAATATTAGCATCAAATACGACTTATTTAATTATATATTTTCGTAAATTATTTTACCATAAAATCTTAGTAATAACGAGCATTAAATCATTCATCATCATTATAACATCATCATTATACACTCACAAATAACGACTAGCTATTCTAACTCTAAAAATGATTAAGACAGAAAAATAAACAATAAAAGATTTAATTACAGGGGATTTGAATCTAGACTTTCCAGCTCCTTTCAGTCACTAAATTAATGTTGCATAACCGATCCACATGATCATATACATGTGAAAAAGATAAATAGTCTTCAATATACATATTTCGTACTGAACCAGCATTTATCAATTGGTCTTGAATATCATCTCCCACACATATAAATAATCAGTGCTCAGTTTATATTCCAATAACAAATCTTCAAACTTTGTGGACAGAAATTAAGTATGAGAGATGATGATCCAGATCAAGTGATGACTGCTGGTTCAATACAAAATACATATATTGGAGATCATTTATCTTTTTCACATGTATGTGGTCATGCTATCAGTTATATAAGATGGAGTAGATGGCCGAAGGGAACTTGGAAGTATGTGTTCAAATATCCTCTAATTATATCTAACTTATATAGATATATACTTGTATTCAAATAATATATATATATATATTACATAACAATGTGAGATTGATAAACATATTCAATCACATATCTCTTTACCATAATCGGAATATATTTCATACTTATGCTTTAGATTTTTTATTTGATATACTATAACGTTCAACCAATATTCTGGGCATTCATACATAAAAGTAGTCTTTATAATTTAAACTTAGCTTTTTTATTAATGCTTAGCATGCTTTCAATATATAAAATATCAGAATCATAGCACTATTCTTTAGAGATCTGAGATAATGATATGATTATAGTATTTTAGTTATCAAAAGCATGCTAAGCAGGAAAACTCTCTATATGTATTGCCACTCATTGCAAGCCAGAGTAATCAATGGATGCCAGAAAGTGTGAGCATAAAATCCCCATCTAGTGCCTATGCATCCAATTTTCCCAGACTAGTTTCTGGCTTGTGGCCTTCGTCAGTGAGGAGCCTTGAATCTGAGAGCACTGCACCTAGATTTTAGAATCTAATGCAACTCTCCAGAAGCAATCTTTTATATCTACTTAACTACAAAACTACAAGTCTTAAATTGAAAACACCATAATATTTTCATTTCAAGTTCATTAGCTTATATAGTTATACAGGTCTGAACTCAGTTCAGTACCTATACATTTTTGTGACTTTTGTTCTTTAATAACCATAACCACCACTATGCAGGATTGGTTTTAAGTCAATAAACATCACATGATCACATTTATTGGCTTAAAATCAATTCTGCCTTAGAGGATAATAGTGGTTATGGTTATTAAAAAACCAAAGTCATCAAAATGTATAGGTACTGAATTGAGTTTGGACCTACATAACTATATAATCTAATGAGCTTGGATTGAAAATATTATGGTATTTTCAATTTAAGACTCATAGTTTTGTAGTTAAGTAGAGATAAAAGGTGGCTTCTGGAGGGTTGCATTAAATCCTAAGATCTAGGTGCAGTGCTCTCAGATCCAAGGCTTCTCACTGATGAAGGCTACAAGCCAGGAACTAGTCTGGTGATATTGCATGAGTAGGCACTAGATGAGGATTTTATGCATAAGCCTTATGGCATCCACTGATTACTCTGGTAGAAACTGAGTGGCATTACTGTCAGAAGAGTTTGCTATTCCAAATATATCTTTTAACTTCCCAGCCAATTTACTTTAAACATTTTAATCTATATTTAGCAATATATTTCAATAAAAAATTGATATTGTATTTCCTTATAGTGACTTTGAGGTAATCATTATAGCATGAATCTAATCTGCCTTTTCCACAAAAACATGGTCAAATTACGCATTAAACATTATTGGGGAAAATTTACTACTATTCATTCACAACAAATACTCATAGATATGAGTATTTGTATTTAAAGTAGTAGATTCAAAATATCTCATCCAGTAAGCTGAAGAATGTATTCTCAATCTTATAAATTTTGCAAGTTCTAGAAAAGTCTTACTTTTCATAATAAAGGCTTGTGTCTTATTTACATGCAATAAATTGAGATAAAAAAAAATAATAACACAATGTTTAAATTGATTTGCATTCTTTTAAGGATATTTATCAAAGCTAAATTAAATTTACTTAGAAATTTTCTTTCATTATACTAAAGTTCTTATGTTTTTTGAACACTGATTTACTAAATAAAGATTTTTAATTATAAATTTATTAAACGCACATTGATTACGTAAGTAATATTTACTGAGGCTATAACCTCGATAATATGCGTATAAAATGCGATAGTAGGGACCTCTACAAGTGTTTACTTTTATACAAATCATTAAAAATATTTTATAATCTTTAGATTTGAAAAATATGATATAATAATTACTACTGTATATCTAAAAACTAAAATGATGAGGTTCTTATTTTTATTTCTAATTAGTTCAAAAACTAACAAACAAAGAAACTCCACCATTAAATATATATATATGTCTTTTGTTGTTTTCTTTATGCAACATGGTTATAAATGATTTCCAGATCATTATTATAAAAAATTAAACGAAGTTCGAAGTACTACTTATTCTTGTTCAAGACGACTTTTTATTTTAAAATGCATTGAATTTGCTATAAGTATATGCAAAATCTGTTTAATATAAATAAATTTTGATAGGTAATCAAATAATTTTAAACATGATTAAGTGAATCAAAATCTTTTGAACAAATCAATAAATCCAATATATATTTCTTAGCTCTTTGCTATTTTTAAGCATTTGTTTAGTAACAAGAACTAAGTCTATGGTGCTTTTTAAATTTCTGAAATGACATTATGTGTCCATAAATATTCATCTGGGATTAGAAGAAATAAATTTAAAACAGGCAAAACTCACTATATATATTGCCATACACAGCAAGCTAGAGTAACCAATGGATGCCAGAAGGCTTGTGCATAAAATCCCCGTCTAGTGCCTACTCATTCAATATCCCCAGACTAGTTTCTAGCTTACTGTGTGTGGCAATATATATATATATAGTGAGTTTTGCCTGTTTTAACAACAATTATACACAAGCATAAGAGATAGTGGTCATGTGATGTTTATTGGCTTAAAAGAAATACATTTACTAAAATTATTGGAAATACTTATGATGAGTAGATACAATAATAATCCATAATAATTGCTACAAATTTTGGAAGCATCCTTAAAATTAAATAGAATAACTTTATGGCTTCATATACTCTACAATTTGGGCAGTTGGTAGAGCATTTGACTTGGAATCAAGAGGTCCCAAAACTGATTCTAGCACTCCTACTTGAACTTTTTATGAACTCTTGAGCAATTAATCCAAATGGTAGACTGAGTCAACAAACAGGGAATTCTTAACACCCTCCACTTTCAGCTGCTTTGGCATGTGACTTTATAGCCTCTTGGGAATAATGGCCATAATTTAGTTTTATCTGTTATGATTACAAATATCTATATTAAAAATAGTTCATTAACACACATTCATTCTGCCTTTAAGGAACCTCAACTGATATGGCTTTATATTTTTCTAACACTTATTAATAGTTTTAAATCTAATATATCAACAAAATATTTTGAAACTTCATCAAATCTTTCACCATGATTAACAACCTTTCTATTTTTAATCCAACAAAAGAAGATTTAATTTTAATGACTTGGACATCTTTGATCAAAGCTAAATGAATAGATAGAATGGAATGTATCTATAAAATCTGTCATTTAAATTCTTATATCTCATTCAAAATGTAATCAAATTATTTCCCTTCCAAGTTCTAAATATCATCAATATAATATAAAAAAATATCATTCATGAATTCAATAGGATCATGATTTTCCCTTTTTAGAATCCATATGTAAAGCAAAATGCTCAAAATAATCTTAAATAATCATAGTCAGCGAAGCTATTTCTTTTGTAGTTTTAACCTCACATATTTAAATCTGGTTATCTATTGGTGAACTTTTATTTCTAAATATCTAGTGTGCTTATGAATTTATTGTTCTGCCAAAATCCAATCACTAATAACAAAATTATGGCTACAAGCTTATTTCAGAGTATTATTTAGTAACACAGAAATAGACCTACTAGTATTCATACAACATTTTTAAAGAGGATTTCATGTTTCAATAACATAGCAAATTTGAATGTACGTATTAGGTGTTCAATAGAATTTAAAAGTTAGCATTAGTTTTTTCTACTAATATATTTGGAATAAAATCCAGTTTTAAGAAAACTATTATTTTAATTTTTAAGTGCACCAATATATGGTCTATTCATTAAGCTATACTTGTAAATATTCATAAGTATTATCTTCTTTTAAATTTGGCTTCAAACTATAATTTAATCTATAAAATAACATTATGATCGATATATTGTGGGGAAAAAATGAAGTAAAGATTAGTTGAGAATAAATGACAATACCATTATTTATAAGAGCACGGAATCCAAAGTTTATTGTTTTATCAGTATTAAAAGATTTTTAAAAATTTATCTTTATTGCATTTGATGTAAAAACATTTTCAAACTTTTCACAAATAATATTGGAAAATAAACACTGGTTTTGCTCAAAACAATATTTAAATTATTAACTTTTCTTTGATACATCTAATAATAACATTTTAACAGGTCTAATGTGGCATTTTTTATTCTTAAAAATTGGATCTGATAAAGAATCCACCACCATTCATTTAATTACCATTCCTTCCCAAAAACCATATCATCATTTCATTTAATTAAACATTCTTTTTGTTAGATTATTTCATTAAGAATTTCTATGAAAATAATATTTTTTTCTAACTTAATCTTTATTCAGGTTTTGTAATATTCATATTAAAAAAGAATTGCACATTCATTGTATTTACATTTAAAAAAAATAAAATGAAAATATTTAGCATTCTTTGGTTTGATCCTTCGTACTACTGAATATTGAGTTGTTAAAAACAGTACTGCACATGTGGATAAGGCATAATTCCCTTCTGATGAAATTTACATATGAATACTATATTTAAAAATTAAATAGTGATTTACATTATTATTACTGCTTTTATTTTTTTATCCTACTTTTAGAGAAAAAAAGGCAAAACAATTAGTAGTATTACTATTACTACTACGATTGGCTTTATTTTTTATCAGCATTAATCTTATAATGAATGAGTTTGTAATTATTTTTTGATGAATATAAACCAGGCATGTTAATTAAAACAGATTGTACAAAGTAGGCTATTTTGATAATCTGATTTTAGATCTTTTTATTTCTATAGTATTCAGAATATCCTTTAGTAAAGATGCATAAACAGAATCCATTGCTAGATTAAAACTAATTCAACGTTACATCTAAAGCAATTTATCACTGATTGATCTAAATAATGCAAGGTCACATAATTAAAGAATCTCAGTTCATCTAAATAGTTCACCATAAAAATGATCTCTGCGATTGTTTTGTCTTGTTTGAATATCTTTGAAAAACAAAAAACACAAAAAGTAAAAAATTTGAAATATAACTGATGTGCTTTTACATAATGAGTAGAAATGTGATGGCACAATAGTACAATTCTGTTGTCATAAAATAATTACAGATGACATGAGAAGTCCACATTATTTGGCCCTATACCAAAAGAAATAATGAGAAAATTTAAAAAATGCACACAAAAAGATAAAATAAAATGTTTCTATGAAAAAATATCTATTTTTGAAAACCATCATATAAGAAAAAGCACTTACTTTTGGTTGAGTATTGCTTATTAATTATTTGCAGTTAACATTCATAACTAAAAGCCATTCTTTTATTGGTTACTGGTGTACTTTGGATAGCCTGAAGTAATGTATAATTTAATTATACATACAGAATTCTAAAATTCTGTATGATGCATACAAATATCTATTATTATTATTATTATTATTATTATTATTATTATTATTATTATTATTATTATTATTATTATTATTATTATTATTATTATTATTATTATTATTATTATTATTATTATTATTATTATTATTATTATTATTATTATTATTATTATTATTATTATTATTATTATTATTATTATTATTATTATTATTATTATTATTATTATTATTATTATTATTATTATTATTATTATTATTATTATTATTATTATTATTATTATTATTATTATTATTATTATTATTATTATTATGTTTCAAAGAATTTTATTAAACAAATGTTACATAGATTCTTTACAACAGACGATTGCATTCTGTTACATAGGCAATCATAGGACTTTGGAACAAGTTCTAAATTTTAAAATCAATTGTATTTTACATTTTAAATAATCTGTTTGATGGTTATTCTGTTATAGGTTTGATGGCTGTCTTATGAGTGACCATGTTGCTGCTGCAATGTCTGGAGCGCTAATTTTGTAATCCCGCTCTTTTATTTGTTGAAGTTTTTTTGTAAATGTTGCTGGATGTCTTCTTGTATTGTTACCAAATGTAAATGAGCATCTTGTGCACCAGTATGCATATAGTAAAAAAGTTATTGCTCGTATTGTTGGGGTAGAGTTTTTTTTTAAAAGATTGTAATATGTTTATTAATGATGTATTTTTCCTTTGGTAAGTTTCTATTAACAATTTGCATATATTGGATAAACTTGTGCATGAATAGAATATATGCTGTTGTGTCTCTTCTGCTGTGTGGCAAAGATTGCAAAAAGGAACAATGTTTTTATATAGACGTCTGTATCGAAGGAAATATGATGTTGATAGTGCATAAAGGTTTATTTTTAATATAAAATCAAAATATTTTGGTTCTAATGACCATTTTTTGAATTTTTTCAATAATTGATAATTGCTAATTCCAAGCATTGTTGTTTGTGTGTCTCCAGGATTTTCTGGGTATAATAGTTTGTAAATTTGCCAGTATGAATATTTATATGTTGCTTCTATGTTAATGTGAGTAGATATTGTTGTGACACTTTGTATTAGTGAAGATAAATACTGTGAATTTGGAGGTGGAGTATCCATTGGTGTAATTGTGAGCAAACATTTTAGTTTAGGGAATTGTCTTATTGTTGATACTAATATGTTGATTGATTTCTGTATATGGAATGTGTAAATAGTGTGCAGTCCTAAACCATTGTTTTCTGTAGATTTGCTGAGAGATTTAGCAGATATTGCAATGGCTTTGCGTCCCCATAGTAGTTTAGTGCATAATGATGATATTTTTGATTTGAAATGTTTAGAGAAATTTATTATTGGAGAAAAATATGTTATTTTTGTGGTAATTAACATGTTGAATAATTGAACTTTTGAGTATATGGATAGGTATGCTTTTGATAAAGAGTTTGAAATTTTGTTTATGGATTCAAGTAATTTGTTTTGTATGTTTTGACTCATACCATTTGTTCCCGAGTAAAATGGAAATCCAAGAAAAGGAGTGGGTTTGCCTTGAAAGTATTTAGTATATGTTTTGGTTGTATATATGAACCAAGCTGCTGTTTTATTAGGATTGAATTTTAGTTGAATTCAGATGAGTATTAATCTAATATTTTTTGTAGTGTTGGAAATTCTTTGCGTGATTTTAAAAAAATTATGATATCATCCATGTATGGTAAACATGGGATATTTTGTTGTGTGTGTGGAATTTGTATTCCAGCTATATTTTGTTGTATTTTTCTTATTAGTGGATCTATGTAGAATGTGAAGAGGAGAGAACTTAGTGGTGATCCTTGTGAAATAGATTGTGATGGAGTGAATGATGTTGATTTCCTTCCATTGAGTGTGATATGAATTTGTCTATTAAGGAGAAGATTGGCAATTACATAGAGTAGTGTAGGTGGTATTGTGGTGTTGGCTAATTTATTAAGAAGTATCTTGATTGACACTGAATCAAATGCTGCTTGAATATCTAATTGTACTGCTATTGGTGCATTTTTTTTTTGCTTTTGTATTGTAGTCATAATAGTTTTAAAGAGTAATGCTGCTTGTCCTGTAGATGATTCTTTTTTTGCAAATTGTAGAGGTGATATAAGTGGAAGTAAGTGTTGTTCAATTTGATCTTTGATGACTTTTTCTAAAATTTTAATTTTAATTTTTATTATTATTATTATTATTATTATTATTATTATTATTATTATTATTATTATTATTATTATTATTATTATTATTATTATTATATACTACTACTGTTACTATCATGAGGATTAATTTTTAACTTATATAAGTAGCAAATACACCTAATTGTCTTTTTACATGAATTATTTTTGCTTGATTTTGAAATAACATGAGTTTTTTTTTTTAAAAATTCTCTTTCTACACGAGTTGTTTTAAAATAACATAATCGATAGAAAAAAATGGTACTTTGGGATTCGAGTTGCTATGATATATTCGTGATTAGAATGAAGAAATGAACATTATTGTCTGGAAGACTTAAAAAATCATCTTACCTTCTCAAAGTAATTCTTAGATTGTCTTAAATTGTTATTAAACTTTTTTTTAATTCTAAATAATTTCATGTAAGTAATATAAAATAATTTATTTTCCTTTTTAGAAGATTGAAAATGTTTTTAATTCAGAGTTTATTTACAGATTTGTTTCTGAAGTCAAGTTCATCACAATTACATTGCAAAACTAAAAAAAAATATGCCTGTTATTATCATCTAATACAGGGGTGGGCAAATAGCGGCCCACTAAGAGTTTTTATGCGGCCCTCCAAGACAATCAGAAAAATCCACCTTGGACTGAGATTTCCTTCCTGTTGCATGACCGAATATTCATCTCATATTTTCCACTAGAATGGCCACATCAATATACATGTGCAGTGTAGATACGATGTGCAGTGCTTTTCCAGTTGATCTGATTAATTTCAATTTTGTCTTTGCATTAGCAAATATATATATTTCCAACTTTTGTGAAACCATGAATGCTCCAAAAAAATGTAAAATTGGTAATGAATGTCATGTGTTTAATGAAGAATGGACAAACAAATATTTCTTTGGTAATACAGGGAATAAAGCAGTGTGTTTATTGTGTCATGAAAAAAAGATGTGGCCCTCCGTTAACCTTCGTTTCCACAAAGTGGCCCCCAATGTGGCTCTTCACCAACCTATGTGGCCCCTGAGCCAAAACAATTGCCCACCCCTGATCTAATATATAAAAAAGTTTTACCTCTTTATTTTTCATTATTTTAAAAACAAAATTCCCCTTTTCAGCAATATTCCTGCAAATGGAGAAATTTGTTTGTAACTCATTGTAATGTTTTTGTCATTTTGTTTTGAAAGAGAAGTATGTTTTTAGTATTGATGCTTTGTTAGCATTTTGATATTTGGTTTTTAAAAAATTCATTGTTTGATAATGATGTTAAAAAAATTTAATTTTGTTTAAATTTATATTTATTAATTTTTCCAAAAATCAATATATGGTAAGGTATATATTGCAATTTTTAGGGATAGCAATTGTATTTCAATCATGCACAAACATATGCATTTATGTTAGACAGTGACAACAAATGAAATCTTGGATACTTTTTTGTTTTATGGACAAGCAAGATGTCACCTTATTTTTGATACCAGAGGTTTACAATTTCTCTTTTCGAATGTGTTAATTTTTAAATCTAAAAAAAAAAAAAAAGAATTAAATCAATTGAAATAAAAGTAATAAATTACATTAATAATCTTTATTTTAATTTTGTTTTACTTATACAATGGAAGTGATAATCCACTTGAAACTTTAAAGTTTTCAATGATTTGTGTAGAGAAACCAATGAGTGTTTCATTGTACATGTTATCACTTTCAGGTTTGTTTATTTTTCAAACGAAATTTATATTACTGTAATTCATTTTTTATTTATGTTCAATGTATATAAAGTAAAATTTGATACTACACAAAAAAATATAACATTCTAAAACATTTTTCATATGATTTTATTTAATTATTTTTATTGATTTCTTAGATGTGGAATCAGTCTTCTATTTTCCATATATACAATGTATTTTGTTTTACACAAATTACTTTTACATATTATGTTTGGGGATTAATTATAAGCCTTATTTTAAGAATTTATGGAATGAAATTGGTTTATTTTTATATGTTAATTAAATTATGTATTTATAAATTTTATTAAATGCACATTATTATATTAAGTAATATTTACTAAGGCAGTAACCTTTAGGAATAAGCGTCTTAAAAATTCGAAGGTAGGGACCTCTACAAGTCTTAGTCACAAGCCTTCACACTTTGTGATCTAATCACTTCAGCTTCACCTATTCATATATAAAAGTAGGTTGAAGTAAAGAAGGTTTCCCTCTTTTCTTCATGGCGAAAGCTTGTGACTAAGACCTGTAGAGGTCCTTACCTTCGAATTTTTAAGATGCTTATTCCTAAAGGTTACTGCCTTAGTAAATATTACTTAAATTATGTATATAAAAGTAGGTTTACTGTAAAATGTAAAAAAATAAAAGCAGGTTATCTGAAATAGATATCCAGTTAAAGATCACTTTCAAGAATATAAAATTGTTTGAGAATGAAAGCATCTATTTACACTATTATAATAAACTATTTATATATTGCAGTATATGTTTTTTTATTAAAAAATTATAATAAAACAATTCAATTAAATAATTTTTGGATAAAATATAGAACCCAAAAATAACATTAAATGTATTTTTCTGCAAAGATATGTTGTCTATTCCTTCAATAGGATGACATTTCCATTCCCCCTGGTGGCAATATTTATAATCCTTGGATTTTAGTATTAAACATTTATTGTATATTAGAATTCAATAAATTAAATTTGTTTTATTAAAAATATGTGTACAAATAAAACAACTTCTAAATTTCATATTGTTAGCCGAGAGGTATCGCAGCCGCCATGCAAGCAAGTGGTTGTGGGTTCACGTCCTGGCCGATGCTATGACATATGAAAATATATATATATAATTAGAACAATAGAATTTTTTTACAGATGCTAAACTCTCCATATAGTAGTACCACTCAGTGCAAACATTGAGTTGCATTACTATATGGAGAGCTTTGCCTCTGTGAAAACAGCTTGTGTAAGCATAAAGAATGGTGATCATGTGATGTTTGATGGTTTTAGAATTTTTTTTATTGATTGATTTTTCCATCAAACTTTGCTACTTAAACAATTGTAAATTTTTTTTTACAAATGATGTAAGTTATCATCATTTCATATTGTTACATATTTATGCAATGTTTAATTAATTATATATTGCATTTCAATGTTAATTTGAAAGCAAAGTTATTTAAAAAATGTTTGATTGAAAATTTAGCTTTGTCTATTACCATTAAACTAATACAAATGAGACTAGTTAAATTACGGTTAAATTTATGTTCAGAATTTAATATCAAATTGAGCATTGTGAGGGAACTCAGATAGAATTGGTGTTACTATGTTTGATGAGGTCTCAAACCGTTTATTAACAAATGATTTTAATGAACATTGCTGTTTGAAAAATCATGAAAATTTTATTATTTACATATGTGTGTAGTGTTTAATTAATTATTTACATATTTAAATGTTTATTTGAAATCAAGGTTATTTAAAATAAGTTTGATCAAAAACTCTGTTATCTATTAACATTAAGCTGATGCGAAGGAGACTTTAGTTAATTTACATTTAAAATATGTGTTCTTACTTTAATTTCTATTTGAAAAGCATTTAAATAGAATTTGCATTGCTACATTTAATGAGATGGCAAATAATTTTTAGGCTGTTAAGATGCCTCTTAGGATAATAACAAATACTTAGCAGAAATTAGTTGACTTTTTTTTTTTATCAACCATTACTGCTTGAAATATCATAATTTTTTTTTATTTTTATAAAGAACTTAGGTTACTATTTTTCAATGTTGTTATATTTAGGTAATGTCTAATTAATTATTTATATGTTTAAAAGTTTATTTGGAAGCAAGATTATTTAAAAATGAGTTGTCTGTTGTTGTGATATTACTTATCACAAAACAAAAAATAAATTAAAAAAACGTGTTCACACATACACGTACATATATATTAACGGAATAACATATGAAGGTTATATAAATGTTTCCATATTGATTATTATTTATGTATTAATACAAAAAAGTTTTTAAATGTTTTATTAAACAAACAAAATTCGAACTCCATTCTTAATTGATGATTAGGATGTTATGGTGATCAAATTATGTATTCCGATTTTATAAAGATAATATAAAAGAATTCTAATTTTTTTAAATTTAGAACTGAGTTTAAGATTTTTGTATTTAATAAAATATTTAATTTTTTTCTACAACTTTGCATAAATGATAATTAGGGCAAAAATCTTATGTATGCGTGATGAATATAATTACTCTTTATTTCTTTACATATAATGAGCCTTTCATATATCCATTTATATCCTTTTTTCCACTATTGCATAAACTGATGCCAATGTGGAATGCCATTACATGTATATGCCACATTGATCATCATTTATGTAATAGTCAAAGAGTTATTAAATATTTTATTAAACATAAAAATCATGAATCAGTTCTCAATTGATGACTAGAATTGATTATAATTTTTCCATATTTAGAAAATTGAATATATGCTTTGATCACCATTAATTAAAAACTTTGTTCTTTATTTTTATATGTGATGAAGCAAAACAAATAAATAGAACAAATGAATAGATGTATTATATATATTAATCAAAATATTGTAGAATAAAGATTACAAAATTCCATATGCCTATATAAAATAAAAATAAAATATTTGCTATAGGTAGCTGATGGCATTTTACACTTATCTTGAGTTGCAATCAACTCCTAATTTTAAATCTAATTAAAATCACATAACTGTAACATTTCCATGGCCAACTTTCCATAAATTATGAATACTTAAGCAATTAGATTGTTTATTCAACACATTGTTTGTAATATTTATAAAATATGATTCTTTAATTGTGATTTTCTTCAAGTCATTTTCCACTTGTAAAAGACAAACAATATCAAAGAAAAATCTCCATTAAAATAACTGCATAGTCTGGAAAAACAGATTAATATCTTCTTCAGAATGACATAACTTGTTTTATAATAATTTATGCTCCTGAATTCTCTTATTTAATTCACATTTAGTCTCTCCAATATAACTAAATCTACAATGACATACTACTTTATAAATAATATTATAATTATTGATTTCATCAATACAATCTTTTCTATTAATAATTAATCTTACAGTATTTGGACCAACCTTAAATGGAACATTAAAATGAACAGACACTAATGATGTCGTACTACTACCCACAATATTATTTTCTTAAGGAAATTCTATCCATATTTTTTCTTCCGTATTATCTTTCTTCCATATATTTCTAAATTTAGATAATATACATAAAATATTATATATATTGAGATGGTATTTTCCACCAGCTCGTTTATAAATGAATTGTTATTTTACAGTTTTGGGGTTTTCAATTCTTTTACAAGTACTATAGGGTTAAAATATATGGAATGTGTGGGTATTTGCATATATAATCACTTTTATAAAATTTTATCTTTCTAAAAAATCAGGCTTTCAAGTTTAATTTATTATTAATATCTGATAATTGTTCTAACAAAATATTTCATCTTTAAATGCACAGTTTCTTTTGTATTTATGTAATTTAATTATTAATTATAAAGAGAAAAAAGAAATGAAGAAAGATTTGAAAATCAAACTCTATTGTTGGCAGTTAAAGTAGATACAAAAGAAATTGATAACGAAAAAAAATATAAAGGAGTAGTTATTGAACCTTTGCATAATCATGCAGAACATTAATAAATTTTTTTAAATTCCATGTGCCAAAGTATGAATTAAAAGAATAAAAACTTTCAGTTGCAACAGATTCCAAAAATAGCCAAAAAGTACAAAAACAAATTATATGGAAAAATAATTGACGGGTGTGTGATAAAAATCAAAATGGAAAAAAAAAACTATAAATTGGAAAAACTTCTTTCACTTTCTTTTAAAGTCACAAAGAGTAGCTAAGAAAAGAAAAAACTAAAATGTTGTCCAGCTAGAGACTTTGAAATCTCTCCTTGGGAATTCTCCCCTTAATGCTTTTTTAAAATGTTTTTCAGGAATTTATTATATGCAGAATAACAGAAGTCAATGAGATAGCCGAGGTTGTAATATTGTAAAAGAAAAGAACCAGTCAAATTCTCATCAGAATTCAACAAGGAAAAATGAATTTAAACCTGAATAGGTACACCAGGGAATGATTGAGATGTTCTGGTAACCATAGTTCCATTTGAATTGGATGGTCAATGCCAACTTCAACATCTTTGAAAGTGTAATAAAGGAACTGGATAAATATAAACTGTTATCTTAAAACCATTAAAACTTTATTATATTTAGTGCACAAGATTCAATTAGTGACTTCATTTAAATGTAACAAACTATAAGCTTGGGTATAATCTGTGAGCAATAGAGGATGATGGTACTTAAATATCTTATTTATATCTTTGATGCTAGAATGATTGTAATATTAACATTTCACTTTATAAGTAACTTTTTTGTGTAACCTTTATGATTATATGAGCATGGGTGTGTGTGTCATTTGCCAAGGGGTTTGAGTTCAGTCTGATATTAATTAAGGTTAAAATAGAATAACATTTTAAGTTAAGGTAGAGGTTTTGGTCATAGGCGATAATTTATATGCTTGTTATTAGCAATCTTATGTAGGTGAGAGTCTCACAGTAAAATTAGATCTACACCAACAACATATCAATGTTATTTAATGCAAGTTACATAGTGGGAATAGGAAAGAAAGCTAATTAGGAAGCCAATTTAAATATCATGTCTGAATAGGTATAGAGTGCACATACTGTGAATATCTTAATAAAGGTTATTGTTAAATAAAATTTTCTTGCGTATTTATTTGAGCTCCTTTTAATGATTTTAAGTCATTAGATTCTGGTTATAAAACTGATGATGAAAGTGTATTAACCTGTTACCAGTTATTTTGGGTGTAATAACAATATTACTAACTAAATAAATAAACATTATGACCTGAGAAGAATCATCTCAGTCTAATGCTAGGAAGTCCACCTAGTGGAGCCCTAGTACAGGTTATTTATTTGGGGTGATTGTTAAGAGAAATCAGAGAAAGTGAACATTTTGTACCATGATAAAGGATAGAAAGAAAAAATAGCATCCCAATGTGGTAGGTGTGTAAACATAGAGATCAGTCTGAAGAGAGAGTCAGGTGATGAGTAAAGGGGATACAGGACCTTGAAGGGGAGGATTTTTACACTGAAAATGCAAGACATAATTAAAATAAAAACATTTAGAAGAAATAGAGAAGAATGCCCATTTGAATATTTAGAAATATTAGAGGATTGTTTCCAGATATACACAGTAGAGGAAAAAGGATAATTATAGCAGGTAATTATTTGGAAGTGGGGCACTAAATTGGTGGAGAACCATACATAAAAGTCTGGTTAACTTCAAGCAGTGTAAAAAAATGTTGACACATACATTTTGGGGCATAACAAAACAAGAAAAGATGCAAAGAGACAAAGAAGGAGAAAAATACAGAAGGGAAGATGGGATAGGATAAAGACATTTTTTTCTGAAACAAATAGACAAATTGAGAAGCCTGGTTGAATATCCTATGGTGAAATTACAGATAATGAGAATAATAAAGAAAAACTTGCCTAAAAATACAAGAGAAATTGATTAGATGCATAAGCATGAGAAGAAACATTGGAAACACTTAGAGAAGAAGAAAACATAGAAAAAGAAGGGGAATGAAAAGAAAGGCAATCTGAAGTTTTTAAATATAGTTATTGAAGAAAAAGAAAAGATATCAAAGATGCCTGAACAGACTTGTCTCATGAAACCCAAAGAGTATAGGAGACTGAAATACAGATTTTACTTGATTGAAGAAGTCAGGTCTCTATAATTTCTAATAGATTAACGAATCAAATTAAGAGTCAGAAGGCTAAAATATGGGATTTACTGATAAATAAGTCAGAGATCACTATGGCTAATAGGAGAAAGTGTATGTAGAAATACAAGTGGGAGGTAAAATAATAAAACATTTAATGCCAAGATTGATAGAGGATGTAATGCTCAGATCTGACTTTATTCACCAAATACAGACAAAAATAAATTATGGCAATAAGTCCATAAAAAATAAAAAATGAAAGAGTTATATGTTATAATCACATAAAGGAGGATATAATAATAATGTAACACATTGTGGAAGACAATGTACATGAAGAGATAAGGGATAAAGTAAATAGTTTCAGCAGAAATAATAATTAACAGGAAGATAACTGGGAGAAATGTTGCAACAATACAAACAAGCATTTGTGACAAAACTGGCAATTATAAAAAAATATGTACACCAAATAAAATTAAAAGCTGAAACTCATTTCCAGCGTAGGTCATACTTGGTTCCCATCAAATATAAGAACAAAGTAGACAATCAAATACATCAGGTGGAGGAATGGGAATTCATTAAGAAGAAACAGTTCTCCTACATAAACCCTCTAGTGATCATAAAAAACGAATCTATGAGAGTGTGTCTAGATGCATGTCAATTAAATGCTATCACTATAGCTGACTATGGCATGCTCCTTTGAATAACAGATATGTTGTTAGAATTTCAATAGAAGAAATATTTTTCTTCCTTAAATTTAGCTTCTAGCTATTGGCAGATAACACTTCATGTGAAAGATCAAAAATATACCATGTTCTGCTATGAGCAATATACTTACATATTTAAATGGGTTCCATTTGTGTTTTTTAATAGCAGGTCAAGCTGCTACACTGTTTGAACCAAGTTTTGTCCAACAGAGTAAAAGACTTCATCATATACTACATGGGTGATGAGGTGATAACTTCAAAAACCTCCTAAGAATGCTTGCAGGAATGTCATGAAACAATACAACTATTAATTTTTTTTTTTAAAAAGCAATCAACTACAAGAGAAAATTACTTTTTTGGGACATCTTGTCAGCACAGAGGGTGTGAGACTGCACCCAGAAAGATCAAGGCAAAAACTAGTTCCTTGAACCTAAGAATAGAAAACAAATTAGGTCAGGTTTAGGAATCTAATTTTTATCAAAGATTTTATGAAAGATATTCCATGAACACCAAAGTGTTACCACAGTTACTCAGGAAAGATATCAAGTGGGAGTGGAATGAAAAGCATCATAATGCTTTCAAAAAAATTAAAATTTAAAACATTAGTCTATCCTGATTTTTAATAAACCATTTATTCTTCAAACAGATAGGAGTAAAGTTAGGTTGGGGGTTGTTTTACTCCAGGAAAACTCAAAATACTGCAAGTCTTATGTTTCTTAAGTTGAACATTGAACCAGATGAAAAGAAATTACACTATGGCTAAAAGAGAAGTGATGGCTATTGCATGGGCATTTAGGGAACTCAAAAATTTATTATTGGGATTGGAGATTATAATAATCACTGATCATAAGAGTTTAAAATTTAAAAATAGATGCTATTTAACTAATAACAGACTCATAAGATGGCTGTTACACCTGCACAAGTATCATTACTGTGACTTCCATTGCCCAGAAAAATATAACTTTATGCCAGACACATTAAGCCAAAATCTGATTCAAAATGAATATGGTGTTCACCCTTGATACATCTGCATAGAGATATGAAGAGATTAAATGGTTTAAAAGCATCAGACTACACATGCAAGGATCCGGTAAATTAGTACAAACGTGCAGTCTCCAGTCAGCTGGTAATTCCTTCTTGATGTATAAAAAACTGCACCAGTACAAAAATAACTAATACTTTGTTGATGTATCAAGTAAAATAATAGAAGCCTGCTGGAGAGTGATTGTACCGCAAATTTTAAGAAACCAGATAATAATTTATGTCCACCAGTCATATAGACATTATGGCCAACATAAAGTAGAAAAAATATTGCAATTGTTGTAATATTGGCCAAATATGTACTGTTTTGTTATTTTTATCTTGCAAGGTTTCCAGGACTGCCAAAGGAATAAACCAGCTAATTAAAAAATTGATTGCGTTTTGTCTCCTACAGTTTCCAAGAACCTGTATGAGTTACTGGCCATAAATTTTTTTGATCCATTACCATTGTTTTGGCAATACAAATATTTATTGATAACCGAATGAAGTTAGTACAAGCCTATTTTTCATGAAAAGTGAATGCAAAAAGCTCCATTACCATAGTAAAGGGGAAACAGTTTGTCCAAATAGGAAAATCTGTGGTGATTTTAAAGTGATCATGGGATGCCATTCATTTCTAAAGAATGAGATGAGTAGATGTGTCAGGACAATATTCATCATATTTTAACTTCCATCTGAAACCCCTAGTCTAGTCCATATGATAGGGTTATGAAACAGATAGGAGCCTGGTTTCACTCACACTTGAAAAAATCATAAGCAGTGATTTACTGTTTTATTTTGGCTAATAAATATTAGAAATTGTACCCATCATGAATCCAAAGATCTCACTCCAGTGTTTATATTATATCCAGATAGAATCATTGCTGCTTAAATGTCATGTGATAATTTGTCATAATAGGATCAATGTAGCAGAATGGTTAGCGAAAAGAACAGAGCAAGGAAAAAAGAAAGAGCAGTCATGGCTGATAAGCTTTGAGGTAGAAGACTGGGATTTTATAAAAATCCATCCCATTAGCAACCTGAGTTTAAACCAATATAAAAAAATTCTTTTGTTTGAAGGACAGTACCAAATTATTCAAAAGTGTAGTCCTAATGCTTTCATGATACTGGGCAAGAATGGAAAGGTTCATATAATGCCCAGAATTTGAAACCATTCAAAGAGAAAGAGGTAAAAATTAAGGATAGTAATTTGTTTTTATTATTTTGTTACTTGTTTCTCCCAAGAGAGAGGTAATGAGATGGTATTTTTTACCAGCTCATATATAAAATAATTGTTATTTTCTAGTTTCAGGGATTTCAATTATTTTATATGTAGTATAGGGTTAAAATATATAGAATGTGCATGTATATTTGCATATATAATCACTTTTATAAAATTTTATCTTTCTAAGAATCAAGCGTTCAAGTTTGATTTGTTATTATTTGTTAATTATTCTCACAAAAATATTTTATTTTTAAGTATACAGTTTCTTTTGTATTTATATATTTTTAATTACTAATTGTAAAGAAAAAAAGGAAGAAACAAAGAAAGGAAGTAAAATTTGTAATCAAGCTTTATTGTTGAGGATTAAAGTAGATACAAAAAAAAAGGATAATGAAAAAAAAAAGAAATTATAAAAAAAGTCACTATTGTATCTTTATATAATCACGTACGACATTAAAAAATAATAATAATAAAAATCCATGAGACAAAGTACAAAACAAAAGAATAAAGTCTTTCATTTGTGATAGTTTTCAAAAATAGCCATAAAGTTCGAGACCAAATTAAGTGAAAAAATAATTGAAAGTGTAGAGAAGGAGTGAGATAAAAATTAAAAAAGAAAAAGATTATAAATTGGAAAAACTTTTTTTTTTAAGAGATTAATCTAGAGAACATAATGCTGTGAAGAGCAGCAAAGAAAACAAAAAGAAAGCTATAATGTTGTCTGGCTAGAGACTTCAAAATATCTCCCAGAGGATTCTCCCCTAATGCTTTTCCTAAATTTCTTCTAGGAATTTAGTGTATACAGAATGATGGAGGCCAATGAGCTAGCTGAGGCTGTAAGGTGGTAAAAGAAAAGAACCAGCTAAATCCTTGTCATAACTCAACAAGGAAAAATGAATTTATACTTAGATCAGTGCACTGGGGAATGATTGAGGCATTCTGATAGCCATAGTTTTATTTGAATCAGATGGTCAATGCCAATTTCAGCATCTTTGAAAGTGAAATAAAAGAAATGGGTAAATATAAACTATTGTCTTCAAACCATTGAACTTTATTAAATTTACTGCACAAGATTTAAATTAGTGACTCCATTTAAATGTAATGAACCATAGGCCGGATATAACTTTTCAGCAATAGAGTGTAATATATACTTAAACATCTTATTTATATCTTTGATGCTAGAATGATTGTCATATTAACATTTCACTTTATTATTAAAGTTCTTTGTGTAATCTTTATGATTATACAAGTGTGAGTGTGTGTATCATATGCCAAGGGGTTTGGGTTCAGACCAATCTTAATTATGATGAGGAATAGTTACACATAAAGAGAAATGTAAAGGGATAATGTGGTATTAAGGGCATGAATATATTTGTGGTCATATTATTATCATTAGTTAAAATTGAATAACATTTTAAATTAATGTAGAAGTTTGGACATAGGCAATAATCAACCACTTACTAATGTATAGTTCTGTACTGATTCATAGGTGGTAGCTGAGTATATATCCTCAGAGTAGAAACAGGATATCAATATTACTCAATGCAAGTTACATAGCAGGAATAGGAAAGAAAGCTAATTAGAAAGCCAATTTAAAGATTATGTCAGAATACATATGGAGAGCATATACTGTAAAAGGCTTAATAGAGGTTATTATTAAATAAATTTTTCTTGTATATTTGAATTCATTTTAGTGATTTTCAATCAATAGATTTTGGTTATAAATTTGGTGATGAAAGTGTATTTTCCTGTTACCAGTTACTTTGGATTTAAAAACTCTATGACCTGAGAAAAATCATCTCAGTCTAGTGGTAGGCAGTTCACCTAGTGGAACCCTTGTACAGGTTATTCAATTGGGGTGATTGCTAAGAAAAATCAGAGAAAGCAAACAGTTTATACCATGACAATATATATCTAACATAAACAAAGCAAAGCAAAACTCCATATAGTAGTGCCACCTGTGCTAAACAGAGTAATCAATGGATACCAGAAGGCTTGTGCATAAAATCCCTATCTAATGCCTACTCATCCAATATCCCCAGACTAGTTTCTGGCTTGTGGCCTTCATCAGTGAGGAGCTTTGGATATTGGATGAGTAGGCATTAGATAGGGATTTTATGCACAAGCCTTCTGGCATCCATTGATTACTCTGTTTAGCACAGGTGGCACTACTATATGGAGTTTTGCTTTGCTTTGTTTATAAACAATTATGTGCTAGTATTGGAGATGTGATATATCTAACATGTTGGTAATCATTTATGTATCGATACAAAATGTTAGTAAATATTTTATTAACCATACAATTCTGAACTGTTTCTCAATCACTAATTATGATAATAAAGACAATCAAACATAGATTCAACTTTGTAAACATCACATTAAAAATTTAAAAATAACATTGGTTAGACTAAGTGTTGTGTATTATACTAATTTATTTATAATCAAAATATATCAAATAGTTTTCTGGAATATCACTTTTCTTTTTAAAAGGCACACACATCATTATACATAATTTTCTTTTGGTATTTCTCTGTCTAATAATTACCCAATAAAATTGATTTATAAAAATTGCCAGAATCATTGAACTAATAATCCCCATCATTCCAGTGAGGCACTTAGAAGGTACCTATAATTTATGGCAATTTTACTTTCTTTGGGCATAAATTAGCTGAAAGTATATTTTTAAGCAACACAAGTGTTCAATAAGTGCTTCCCATGATTGGCCTTTGAAAGTCCAAGTTCTCAAAAATTTTAGATATATAACAGGAGTTTGGAAAATTATCTTAAACTATTCATTTTAACTTTCGTTTCTATTCCTTTTGAACAGCTCTCATTTAACAACTTTTGTTTTATAGCAGGAAACTTAATTTCAATTCATCTGTTTGTAGTTATTTTCCACTTAGCTAAATACTTCATCATTAATTCTCAAATCTCAAATCTGATTTCTTATTGGATATCTCTCATTTGCCTTTATCCACTTTTCCTCAGTTGTAGTTCACTTATTTTTACTGGAATTCCATTTGTGTTCATCCTACCTTTTATTGCTTTTAAAGCTTAACTTTCTTTAACTTTTCTTTTCACTCTTCTATTTTTTGTTTAACTTTATTTAGTACATTATTTATGTATTTTTTAAATCTTCAATCATGTTCTGCATTTATTGTTGATAGTTTCCTGATCTTTTTAATTTTTTAAAATATGCTATCATTGTATGACCTGGATTTTTGACCTCATTTCTTTATTCTCTTTGTGGTTTCCTTATTATTTTCCTCTAATATTTTCTCAATTGTTTTTTTATTCCATTGCATGATTCTTTCCTCTATTTCTTTCAACATTTGATCATTGCTTTTTTTATTCTAATTATTATTGTGACTTAATGTTTTTTTTATAATTGGTTATTTTTATTTAATATTATCTCTATTGCTTGTTGATAAGTCTCCATTGTTTACAGATTTTTGACATTTGATGATTTTTTCTTTATTCTGTTGCATAATCCTTTTTTTTTTTTAAAAAAATTACAGAGCTGACATTTTTATATTTTTTTATAAGTACTTGAATGTCAGATTTTGATATTTAATTTTTTAAAATATCGAATTATCTTCTTTTATTCTATTAAAAATATATAACTTTTAAATATAACATATCCACAAGTTGAGGAATTAAAAAGGTAACCTCAAGGAGGATTCCTTAGAATCTCACACACATAAATAAATATATTAAATTATTATAGCTTTTACATAAAATAATTTGGAGAGCTTAGAAAATTGTTACCTTTTTTACAAATTTTCATTTTGAAATCAATATATTTTATTCAAATAATTATTAACTATATAATCAGGTATAATCATTATCGGTAGGTGAACTTTTTTTTAAATTTAATTATTTATTTCTTAATTATATAATATAAAATTTTTAATTATTTTAAATTCCCTGATTTTATTATGACTTCAATTGAGTCTATCATGGATGAAATAAGACTGTTACAATATATATATATTTTAAAAAATTTAACAGGTGCAATTGTTTAAATATTTTTAAAATGTGGACATTTTTATTTTAGAAAAATATTTACAGTATATAATTTTTATTGGTCGCTATCTATTATCGATGGACTGTGATTTTTCTAAAATAAAAATAGCAAAAATTTCTGCATATTTAAAAATATTTATATATGCAACTTTTAGGTGCATAGATTTATGTGGTTGCTTATTAGTTTTATAGCATTTTGGCTAAATCTCATTAACTGCATAATAAAGATAGTAATAAAAAAGTGGACACGATTTTCAGTCAAATAATTTACTATTGTGATATTTTATCCAAAACAAAATTTAGAAGTCCAACTAAAAAAAGTGAGAGTAGATTACTGAGTTGACAGCCTTTGCTTCTGATAAAAATGTTTTGTAATTTTTTCCCATAAATATGGCAGATTTTCTGCTTTATTAAAGTTTAACACAGTTTTTTTAAACAGTTCAATGGCTTTGCTAATTATTTTTTTTTGATAGAATGTAACATAGCTGAATAAAATTTTACTGCTGGTAAAATCTTTACTATAGCCAAATTCCAAAATATGTTGAGTAAAGATGATTTCCAATAATCAGTGTTGACTCAATTATCACTGAATAAACTTATCCTGACAAAAAAATGTAACATATCTCTCAAGTAAAATAATAAATACTGTGAAATCTAAGAAATAGTGAATTCATAAATTTTAGAAAATTAGTGTCACTTATTTGGTTGATAGTAAAAAGTGTTTTTAATATTATAATCTTTTAGGATGAAACGGTTTTTATTGTCATTTATCATTTTGTTTTTTAATATTATTTTTATACAGGAAGTAATTTTGATTACAAAATCAATTAACAATCAATCAGCATGTATTTAGATACAAAAATGTCAAAAAAGGTTACCTAAAATCCCTTTTTTATAGTTAAATTATTGTGAGTTGATATTTTTAATGTGAGCAAAATAACAACTCATATTTTGTTACCAATTTTAAAATCTGCACTTTGGCTTAGATGCCCTGAAAATACTTATGTCACATGCTACAATTCTAAAAAAGGGTAGAGTTTTGCTTATATTAATGTCTTCACTTACATATCAATTTTAAAAGAAACAAAAACTAAAGGTAAACTCATATTTCGAGAGGTTTTGTTTTTAAAACATGTGGTGATTCTTTAATATTATCTATTTTAGTTAAAGCCATAACCACTGAATTATATTTAAAAGATTTTTATCATCAATATTTTATTTTATTTTTTTCAGTCACAAAATCTTTTAAAGTTAATTTGTGGATAAAATTACAAGCAGTTCTACATAAATAAACTGCAAATCCATATTTTTATTTTTGTCCCACACCACTTTTATTTTTATCCCTTGTACAAATCTACATTTAACATAAATATTATTCTAACCAAAGTTCTATTATATCTGTCTTAAACTTACATTTTAAAATTACACATTTTATTAATAAAACAAGAGACACCCACATATTAATTTTACCATGGAAACAAAAACTAAAGGTAAACTAATATTTCTAAAAGTTTTGCTTTTAAAACATGTGGTGATCCTTTTAATATTATTAATTTTTAGTTAAAGTCACACCATTAAACTATATTTGAGAGATTTTCAGCATCAATATGTTTATATTAATTTTTTAGTCACAAAATCTTTAAAAAGTTAATTTGGGGATAAAAACCTAATTACATCAGTTCTATATAAATAAACTGAAAAAACTCCATTTTCACTTTTGTCCCTTGTACAAATTTACATTTAAAATAAATATTGTTTTAATCAAAGTTCTATTAGATCTGTCTTAAACTTATATTTTTTAATTACCCATTTTATTAACAAAATTTTACATACTATGAGATAGTTTGCAAAAATTCTAAAAAGTCTAGATAGTTTTAATAAATAGGAAGAAAGTTAAATTAGTACACTATACAGGTTTAATCCTGCATATATATATATATTGTACCAAAGTACACTGATATTTAATTAATTGTATGAGTCTCATGTTTTAAAATATAAAAATTTAAAATTAAGAGAATAAAATGTAAAAACTAAAAAGTAGGGGGGGGGGAGGGGGAATTTGTTATTAAATAAAATAAACTGTAAAATGCTGTTTAAAATAATAATATTTTTTTGTTTAAAAGAGAAAAAAAAGTCTTGTAATAAAAAAATGATTTAATATTCTTTAAATGAATTTATAATAAAATAATAAAGAGATTTCATTTTATCTTATAATAAAATAATTAAATATATGTGCATGTGTGTATGTAATTTTTAATAAAAAATAGAAGCAAAAGCTGATTTTATTTCATGAGATGAAAGATGCTGCTGCAAATAAAGTTTTCCATTGTTTAAAACAGTATAAATATCTCAACATTTGATCATTTGAGGTCTGACTTTCTCATTTTAATAAAATATTTCTTGAAGTAATATTTTCAAAAAAATTTGCATTGTTAAAACCAACATAGTGTGCAGTTGACCAAAGCCGCTCTACGCATTTAAGACCTGCAATTAGTTAGGAAAATGATCATGTTTAAATAGACTAAATGAATAATGGAGTGCGGGTATGTCAAACCAGCCATGAAAATCATACCATGTCACAGGATCTATGGAGGAGTCATTTACTGGTCATCGATGAGTTAAAAAATAATTCCATTATGCTGTTTCCGTCGTATTAAAAAATCCTAGGTAATTATTTGACTTTGATATCTTAACATTCCCGATTTCTTCTTAAAATAAAAGATAGACTTTATTAAAAGAACTTTGAACTTTATGAATTAAACTTAAAAAAAAGAATAAACTTTAAACTTCAAAAGATAATATTTGCAATAATAAAATAAGTAAAAGCAGCTTCTATTATTAAATAATATTTTTGAAACAATGGCATGCATGTATGTGTGATTTGATTTTTTTTTTTTAAAAAAGATAAATAAAATATAATGTAATGTGTATAATTTATTTGCTAAAGTAATATATTAAAATGCTCTATTTTAATTTTTAAAAAAGAAGTGTGTATGTTTTATTATAAGATAAAACGATTAATTTATTTTAAATAAAAAAAACACTTAAATTATTTTTCTTAAAATATTTATGTTTATTTTGATACGTGTGGGTAAGTATAAATATTTATTTTTCTTAATAAAAGTAGGAGGGAAAAATCTAATTAGTAATAATAGTATTTCAGAAAAGATTCACTAAGTTAAAGATATAAATGTTTCGGCAGTAAGTATAATGTTATTATTATTGGTTTTAAAGGATTGAAGTATTACTTTGAATGGTTTGGGGGAAATTATTTAGTTTTTAAATAAAAGTAGTAGTAGCTTGGGGGGGGGGCATTTAAGATACCTTTTGTTTGTTTATTGGTGGGTGGTTGGAACCCGATTGAGCTAGTGGGGATTTTTCAGGTACCAAATTATGCTGATCAGATAGACATGCTAATTCTAATGTAATTAGCTGATGACTATGGGATTTTTCTTTCTTCTTTAAAAAATAAAAATAATGTGTTTATTTGGTCGGTGTATATTTGGTAGTCGAGTGTTGGGTGTTACTGGTAGTTCGCTATTGATGATAGTTGACACTTTACCTGAAAACCAACCACTTTCTGGAAGGGAAGTTTAGGAGGACAAAGTATAATAAAATATTAATTAATATTTTTATTTGTCGATGGTTATTGTTGTTTCTCATAATTAATTGATAATTTTAGATGGAGTTGATAGGCGGTTGGTTCAATATATATATATGTAATGTATGAGGGATTCGAACTCAGACTTTCACATGACCTCAACTCTCCATGCCATCTCATATTACTGACCCCCTGATCACACATATGTTGAAAATATAAATAATCACCAGTACAAATATTTTGTGCTAAACCAGCATTCATCAGTTGGTCCAGATTATCATCTCCACACATATATACAATCAGTGCTCAGAGCCAATCTTCATACTTTCATGGACAGGCTTCAAATTACTCCAACCCACAACACTTCAGCCTTAGATTCCAATATTATGGAGATCTATCACTCAATTTTCTTTTCATTACAGACTCGTGATACAATCTGTAAATTTGATTTCAAATTTATTCTCTTATTGGTCAATCTTCTAATG